>CAUYPK010047335.1:0-25953 GCA_963574355.1 Loris lydekkerianus | reverse complement strand
GACTCAGCAAGGCCCGGCCTGAAACTGCCTCTACCTAGATACAGCCAATGTGGTACCATGCCACTGGCCCGACCCTGTCACTCACCTCTTCCCCCGCCTTCTTTCCCTGCCCCTTCTCCACAATAAAAAAAAAACAAAAAACAAAAAAAAAAAAAACATCAATTTAAGCACCACAGGCTTTACGTGTCAAGATGATAAAGGAAATGACTCAACAGACAAACACATACAAGGCTTCTTTTTTTTTTTTATTAAATCATAGCTGTGTACATTGATATGATCATGGGACAATGCTTCTTAACTTGATCTGTGATTTTTATCATCAACCGCAGTACTTGAAAAGCTCGCTGTGTAGTACTTTGAAAACACTTCGGAGAATGATGGGGTATGACTTCCCTTTTTTATGACTGAGAAAATAAGTAATTTCATTGTTGTTTCAATATTTTTATAAGCATGCTTCACGCTTGGGTTCCCTCATCATGAAAACTGTGGGTTTCCTCCTGTAACATACTCTTATCAGGTTAAGGAGAAAAGGTATGCATCTCATGCAAGATTAATTGGTTTCTGCCCATTTTAAAGGTATCATCTATATCTTACAGGCTCAGAGAGGGTTGGTGGCACCGTCTATGGCTTCCTACTTGGCCTGGACTCAGGTATGTATGAATAATTTAACAACAGCTTGCTCTGTGTGCAGCTACACACAGAAATGTTTTCCCTTCAAGTTTTCCATTTCATGTAAAAATTCACTCACAAGTACCTTTGATAATAGCCCAATAGTTCAACTTATATGAAATGGGACTATTAAAGTAAATGCATAAATCACCACAAAAGTGTTGAGACAGACTGTATTACGGTCCATTATTTCATTTCTAAGAAACATAATCAACAGTGTTCTTTCTGATTCCCTCATGCAAGTTTTGACTTCCTCAGCTTATCGGCATTGCTGGGAAGGCTTCATTTGTTTCCATCTGCATGGATTTACACTCCTTGACTTTTGTGTATCTCAAAACTTTGGTAAATTATATTTAAATCAGTAGGCTTTGACACAGAGATTATGTTTAATGCTATCGACTGTAGTTATGTGAGTTGAGCAATTAGAAATAAAACCCAGATGTACAGAAAGATTGATTGATAAATTGCCCCATGGTTTAAGTAAACAACAACAACAAAACGAATATGTGGTTAGGATATGGAGCTAGTAGCCCCTTTGAATGGACTGATGAGCCAGTGTTGAAGGAAATGATGTCCGTTAAATAAAAATTATAAATTTTATTAAGAACGTCAGCAGAAAAATAAAAGTAGACTTTTTCATAGCTCAGCCACTAAGGGATAGGTTTTTAAAAAACATACTTTTGTTCAATTTGTTTATCCTCATTCTCCCTAGACACTGAAGCTTGGGATTTATGAGTTGATGAGAATAAACATAATCCTAACCGGGTCTCAATTAATGAATGGTAACTTTTTACTAATGACCAAAAGAACATCATCATCAAACATTCTCGGCATCAGAAAGGCATGCCAGTAAGTGGTGCTTCAGGGCAGACTCAGTGACCTATAGCAACTTTTTGCAATTTGCTGCCTGGATCTTAGTAAGTCCCCAGCAGCCTTGGAACGCAGCCAAGAAAGCCAGAATTTAGAGGTTTTTAAACAGATGGTGAAGAACAAAGACTTCTGTTGACCTCAATGCCAGTTACACAACCATTTCTTGGGTCAGATTAATGGTTTTCTCAAATGGGAGGATGATTATTCAAAATGATTCCTAGCTATGGGTAGTCCAAACGTGTAATGCATGTGCTTACTGGTAAACAAGGAGATGGTTGTGACATCTGCTACCATGTGCACTCCAGCCAACAAGGTGAATCCGTAATTGGTTGCTTCTATTTGCACTATGTATTGACATAAAACTGAGCAAAATAGCAAAGAGTTAGCTTGGCTAAAAACAAAATTACTTAGAATGATATACCACTGATCAATTTTGTATGGTGACATATTTCTCAATTATCTCAGCAGACAGATGACCAAGGGCTATTTCTTGGTTTCTGCCTCCAGAGAAGCATGGAACTGCCTTCATAGGCTTTTAAAATATCAAATTCTGGCCAGGCACAGTGGCTCACATCTTCCTAGCACTCTAGGAAGCTTAGGCGGGAGGATCACTTGAACTCAGGAGACCAGTGAGACCCCTTCTCTACTAAGGGGGATTGGTGGGATTACACCTGTGGTGCATCTTACAAAGGTATATGTGAAACTTAGCAAATGTGGAATTTAAATGTCTTAGCACAATAATTAAGAAAATGCCAGGGAGGCTATGTTAACCAGTCTGATGAAAATGTGTCAAACGGTCTATGAAACTAATGTATGGTGCCCAATGATCACATTAATGTACACAGCTATGATTTAATTAAAAAATAAAATAAAATAATCAAAGCATAATTTACATATAGTAAAGGACACACATCTCAAGTGTATAGGTGCTGGAAGTTTTATATATGCATATGTTCTCATTACTATCACCCAGATTAAGATAAAGAATATTTCCAGCCTCCTAGAATATTAAATAGTACCTACAATATCAATAATACTCTTCCCAAACCCCCTCCATATTACCACAATTTTGACTTTTATTCTTACAGGTTAGTTCTGCCTATTTTTGAACTTTATAGAAAAGAGCCATGCAAAATACACTCTTTACTTGTCTTCCTTTTCATTTTAGACATTGTGTCTCATTCTATCCCATAGGATAGAGCCTACCTTATTTCAGCCCCAAACTCCTCTGCTCAAGCAATCCTGCCACTTCAACCTCCCTAGTAGCTGGGACTACAGGCACCAGCCTCCATGCCTGACTAATTTTGTTGATTTTTTTTAGAAAACAGAGTTCTGTTACATTGCCCAGTTTAATCTCAGACTCTCGTGCCTGTCTTTTTTAGCTTGATAAATATTTTTGAAGTCCACTCATATTTTGGGGCATTAACAGTTCATTCCTTTTTATTGATGCAACTAATTCCAATTGTATAAGTATTCCATAATTTTTAAAAATTTCATTGATGAGCATTTGGACTCATCCAGGTTGTGTTAGTATCAAAAAACTGGTAGAAACATTTCTTCACATGTCTTTTCATGAATGTATTCACTAATTTCTATTACCATGTGTGGAAAGTATTATGCTATAGGGGACTCATATTTCCAGTCACATTTTCTTTATCCCTTCTGGGGTATAGAGTAACATTTTTCATCAAAAAAAAAAAAACCAAAAAACTAACTACATGCCTTTTGTACCCTTAGCCAATGGTATTGTGATGCTAACTGTTAGGATTTCAGGAATTTTGTGAGTTGTCTGATATCACTTTAGTAACTTGAAATGAGCTATGGTAGAAGTGTTTACACCATGAAAATTGGCAAACTCTATGAATCAAACTTTTTTAAAAAGTCCCTCTAGAGAGCATATTGTTAAGCAATTAACAGCACACTACTACTTTTAGCCTTATGATTATTTGCAAAGCAGTGAACTTGAACCTCCTTTCAAATTATCTGAGTTTGTGATAGCACAAAAGAAGCCTCCTTTCTCTAATTTCCAGCATGAACTTCCTGAACATTGTGACTATTACCACACATGGAGACCACTATAAAAGGTGAAGCCATCTTCTAGCATCTCTTAACTAATTAATTGGCTATGCCTTTATCATAGCTTCCAGTTACTATAATAGTATAGCATGGAATAAATTATTTAGGTTTCCTGAGCTTTATTTTCTTACCTGTGAAATAGGGATAATAATTCTTACTCTTATAATAACTTGTGAGAATTAAATGAAAGGACATGCATCAAGTGCCCAGCCTAGTATACAGCAAAAAGTAAAGTCTCAGATGTGAGGCAGACTCCTCTGACCCTCAGTTCCTTCATGTACAGAATAGACAATAATACTATAGTAGTCAAGTTTCCATCCAAATAGCAGAATCTATATCTGGTGGTCCAGAGGGAACTTTTAATACTGGGAATTCATGATAAAGGTGTTGAAATAGCTGAGAAGGCAGACAGAGATGTGAGGCAACCTATGAAGACAGGATGGTCCTACCACCTGTGAGGCTGGAGGGACAAAGGCAGAACATGGGGCTATCAAAGCTCTGAAGCCTGACTGACCTCATAGGAGTAAGACAGTGAAGGAGACGCAGCCACTATCGGAGATGGAACAGAAGGAAATGGGCAAAAGTACCCAGTATCATACCTCCCACCCTCTCATCTCTGTCACCGCTCTCCCTTTACTAACCCTAGCTGAAAATCTGTTGGCAACATGGCTTGAACAAGGTAGCTTTGTAGGAGGCTGGCCCAGGAAGTACTGGACAGATCATGGGAAGGACAGAATGTGGACCAGCAACACACAAGCAATGAGCAGCACAGGTGCCTACTATAGTACATTCATTTTGCTGTGAGAGTTAGGAAAGAAAAAAAAAAGGCGTAAAACAAAATACCTAGAACATATTAAGTACGCACTGAATGCCAGATAATTACAGTGAAATAGAGAAATAAAAGGTGGCTATTATGAAATTCATGAACTCTTAGAGAGCAGAGATGTTTGACTGTGATCATTAACTCCCTTAGTCATTAAGAAGATTAACTTTGTTTTATTTGGAGGATATTTGGCCAGAAACTATTTCTTGGGAATCTGTCACAGTTTTGGTAAACTCATCAGTGAGTATCTGCGATTCCTCTCATCTCTGAAAGTTTCAGAGCTGGCCATGAGCAGGGCCTCCTCACACACTCACAGGAAGTCAGTGACCATAACAGTGTGTAACCGGGGCTTCCACTTCTTGTTACTCTGCTTACTAACTTCCTGTGGGACTTTGGGAAATAACTCAATGCAGTTCGGTCTACGTTTCTTCAAAGATAGGAAACCAGATGCCAGCATCTCACTGCCACTTCTAAAATTCTAAGATTATTTGAGCTGAAAACTTAGAAATGAGGCTAATATGTCAGATTGGAAGTGGGATTCCATTACTGAAATATTCGTCCCTCTGTGTTCCTCAGCCTCTGACTCTTTGGGATCCCTCCTTTCCTAAAGCCAAGTCAAAACTATTTTCCATTTTTAAGCATGGATTATATAATTACATAATCATGACACTAACCATTTGGAAAACATAGGGGATCACAGTAATTACCCATATGCTCTCAGGCAGTAGAAAATAATTAAAGTCTGTTTATGAATATGGCTAATTTGAAACAAAAGACCTATATATTCAATGTTTATTTTATTATCTCCTGCATAGGACTTTAAAAGATGTTTTAAAACATCATTGACACCTATTGAAGAACTGGCTGGTCCTTTCCCAGTATGTTCTCTCATCAGACATTATATATAGAAGTGTCAGTCAGTTCAAGTAATTAGAAGAAGACCTCTTGCAAACATAATTGCTGTTACATTTTAGAGCTATCAATTCTGAGGGCATTTTGTGCCATCAAGTGAAATTTATAGTCAATAAACACATGGTTAAAAGTGGAGGCATGATGTCCTCAAAAGTGTCTTCAAAATCTCTTTGATCTATTGATCCAAATTATTACCTCGATTGGTACAGTTGTAGCAGCAGTGAAATGCCTGGTGGGTCAAAGATGGTGAAACTATTTGAGATTAACTCAGTAACTTTTGAAAATCTGATTTTTGGTAATTGTGAATTAATCTTTAGGCTATCTAGTCGCCCAAACTCCATGCTATTTGTACTAAGAAAAAGGAGAAAAATGAGAATTTTAAAAAGCACAGTGATTTTTTGCCACACACAAATACATGCTCTGTTTTCTAGTCCATTTTCAGTTTGATGCCAGGTGAAATGCTGGTTGAAACATCAAAGTTGCTTAAAACTTTTCACAATATATATTTGGCCTTTTTCTAGTCATATAAACACTGAGAAGGTCACAGTTTTTCATAACATTGCTGCTAGAATTATTTTTCTAAAATTCATTTATATCATCTTTTTATCTCCAGTCAGGAAAAAGAATGCACATTGAAATTTAATTTGTTTGAGGAATTTGTTTTGTTTCATTTGTTATAAAATACTAAATGCAATCCAATATAAAGAAGAGATACTTCAAATTTCTTAATAGCCATATCCAGAGAGATTTCCATAGTGAAAATGGGGGCAAAAAGTAGACATTGATGATATACAAGAAAAAAATTTCAGAAAAGCCCATGGAATGAGCCAGAATTGTGTCTAAAAACTCGAATCAGAGTTAGAATTCAAAGCAAGGTCTTAGTGAATATAGGGCCCTGCACCTTGCTGCTGGATGGCAGAGCAAGGGAAGAATAAATGAGCTCCAGCTTTTGAGAAACTTAATTAAAAGTTATATCAAACCTGGGATTCTCCTGAAAGAATCTGTAGTTACTTTAATAAAGGCTGCTTCTCGTTCAAAAGCAATTTTAATTTTATACCAGGTTTGTAGTTCTGTGTTGAAAATGGCCTTTCTATGAGATCTTGTTCATTTTTGCAAACACAATATATCCTCCCCAGCCTCAGAACCTTTCCTTGGCACTCAGACAGTGTGCCTCTGCGGAAACAATGATGGGAATGGTCTGAAGACAATAGCTCTTCTCTGAACTTTCTTACTATAGGCTACAGTACTACAAAAATCTAGACCACGGCAATGCAGAGAGAGGTATGCAGAGATAACAGGGAAACCACATCTGCCAAACTTTGATTTCCAATTTCAACTTCTAGTAGGAATGAGAACAGTTCAGTGGCTTTCTGGGTTAAATTTGTGAGACTATTGAGATACAAAAGAGCAGCAAGAGGGAGTAGTGGCAGCATCTGTCAAAGCTCTTAGAACTATATACCCCAGAAAGTAAATTTTACTCTATGTAAATTTTAAAAATTAATAAACAGGCCAGATTCTGTGGCTCAAACCTGAAATCTCAGCATTTTAGAAGGCCAAGACAGGAGGATCACGTAAGGTCAGAAGTTTAAGACAAGCCTGGGCAACACAGCAAGACCCCATCGCTACAAAAAATAAACAGCTTAATCAGGTATGGTGACACAAACTTGTAGTCCTCTCTACAAGAGACTGAGGCAGTACTGAACCCAGAGTTCAAGGTGGCAGTGAGCTATAAGTGTGCTGTTGCAGTCCAGCCTAGGCAACAGATAGACACCCTGTATCTATAAACAATTAATTAAAAAATTAACATTATCAAATTTGAAACTTTAAAAAACTGTCAGTCTTGCTTAGGTTATATAGACTTATTCACCAGAAGACTTGACATTTAACCTGTACTCTCTACTCTACTTCCCTAATTCCTATTTCAAAGCCACCTTCTTTCCACCTCTCCTCATTCCCTCCCTCCCTAGTGTGTGCTAGGATCTCCTGATTTCTCTTCTTTTGCATGTACAGATACACATACACACTTTGGAAGTTAAAGTCTCAAATTAATCATAATGGTGACAATATTTTAGAACTGAGATGGAACTTTCCAAGAGTCAGAAAATGTGCTGATGGAAAAGGTTCACAGAGAAAGGATGTCAGGGAAGGCGGCATTTTGTTTCTTTTTTAGGTTTTGTTTTGTTTTGTTGCAACACCCCTGTGAGTCTAAAACGAAAAAAGAAAGAGATGTCATAATAATCATACGTCCTATTTGTAAACTGTGTTATAGTTCATAGTGATCTGCATTTAGCTCCTTTAATATTCCAACAACCTGCATTGCCAACAATTTATAGATGAGGCAACTGTCCATGGTCATAGGACTAGAACACGACGAATCTCAACTTGGGGCATAAGTCATGCTTTCTGGCATGGGTAACCTTTGTACTAGGAGTTTCTGGGAGAAATATGAAGGTGACAGCGTGGAATTCCCAAGCAGAAGCAGCATTAAGAAAGGAACCAAGACATCTTAAAATGGCCTATTCTTGGGAAATTATCTTAAGTTGTATGTGATGGGATGTTGGCTGTGAGAGGAAATTTTATTCTCAGAGTCAAGATCAGTAGCAGCCATGTGCCCATAGTACAATGATGTTTGATAAAAATACAGTTGTCAGCGTATTCCTTGAAATGTTTCAGACTGCTCATTTTCCTAGTCTTTCTCACCATGGGTTTCTCTGTCCACCCGTTACAACCTCTTTTCTTTTTCTTTCTTTCTTTCTTTTTTTTTTTTATGTATACATGTGTTTGTTAGGTTTCCACTTTTGCCTTCACAGAATTAAAAAGGCTTAAAATTTAATAACAATAACAATGTTTAAGATAATGACTAAAAACAAAACCCTTGTAAAGAACGTAATGACAATAAATACATTCAGAAAATAAATCAGATGATTACTGCATCAAAATATTAAGCAATAATAATAATAATGCAAAGAAAGTAACATTCACATTGTCAGGTAAGAGCATGTCTATTATAGAATGCTTTGACTCTGAGGTTCAGTATGGAGTCAGTATGGAGTCATCAGTTAACTTCTTCTTATTTTTTTCCCAAAGTCTCAAAAAATAGACAGCCAATATTTATAAATGAAAGTAAAAAATACTTTCAAAAAAACAGATCATGCCAAATCTTATAGACAATAGAAAAGAAGAAATACTTCAAAATCATTCTACTGGATCCTCTTTTTCTAACTGCAGTGCTTGCAACGTCTTCTATTATTCAGGCCCTCAGGAGAGAGAGATACAGGCTTAAAACACCACCACGGTCCAATACAGCAGGGTGTTCATCACACCCGTTCCAGGGCACCCTTTTAGGCTTATTTATAGCAGTCAGCCACCAGACCCACTGCTGCAGACCTCCCTGTGATGTTGTGAGAAGAGCACAATTCTTCCTTCAGAGCATTGAAATGAATGCCTTGTCTGCCTGCATCAACTGGAACTAGTCTCTGCTGCTTACAGAGGGATGTTGAACACAAGAAATGCTAACTGTATGTCTTGGAATCTTTTGATTCTGCAGGTACTTCAGGAGCCATGTGGAGTGGACAGAGTCAAGCTGAGCCTGTAATTCTCTGGCGTGTTCTTTAACTAGAGCAGCTCAACCCAAAACTTTCCTATAGAAAACGATTTCTGTTGCCAAAACAATAACAGCAACAGAAAAGTCTGGGAACTACATGTGGATGGCAGGAAAGAAATTCTTTCATCTCTACTAAATTCCACTAATTTTTCTGGCCTGTCTCTGGACACCAAAAAAAAGCCTTCTAGATTCAACTTTTCCAGTTTCAGGGGGAAGATTCTAATAGCAGAGAGCCTGCCATTTCTTTAGCATCCAAAGTTTGTACAACTTCTATCAGTAACCTGAGCTCTGGAGACCAAATGTATATGCTGTTTCTGTCACTTAGCCATGTCATCTTGGACAAACATCTTATTTCTATGGAAATTAAATTCTCCTTTCTATAAAGTAGAACTCACATTTTTCCATTAACCACATGTGATATCCTGTGGTTGCTTAAATGATATAAGCTAAGTCACCTTATGCCTTTATAAATTATTCTATACATGTGAGATGAAATTATTAGCATTTCTGTCAGCATAAAATCTTAAATAAGTTGGCAAGCTTATATCTTGGGTTGAATGAATTAACCTAGTTAATCTCATGGAAGAAATAGCTGTTGGTTTTTGTCATAGGAAAGATGCACCATTTTACACCACGGCTCTTCAGTTAAATTCTGAGAAGACATTGAAGTTTTATAATGTATAATACCTAAACTCAAGGGCCTACAGGTTTTTAATGCTTACATGCTTTTAGTATGTTATGTATGGAAAGATCCAGAGTAATAAAACAGCTGAAGAGCAATAATTCATACTTTCATCTATATAAATTTATATATTTATATATAAATATCAATTATCAACATTGACAGCAATATCAATATTTTCAATATATATTTGATAATTTGATTGATATATAGATTTTTTACTATTTGAGTCCATGCATATTTATTATTTTACTACAAATTTATACATTTTTAATTTGTACAATTTTTTACTAATTACAACACTATGTGGTTCTATGCCTACATAAAGGTGGATTGACCTAGGTTGTTATGAGCTCTGATTATTAGTATGAAGAATTTGGATCCTATTTGGTAGTTGTTAAGAAGCCATTGAAGTCCACAAAAACATGAGTGTTTTATTAAAAAGCAAAAATTAATTGGATAACCAGAAATTAGAAGGGAAAAACGTAATTCACAACTTCTAACTCGGGAAATTGAAGGAATGGCATTGACCATGGGAAAGAAGGATCCAGCTGGGTGAGTGAGATGAAATTTCAGAACATGCAAGTTTTTAAATAAGACCAAAATGAAAACAGGAGCAATGGAATATGGAATATTCTGGACTTGTATCCACTTTTAATAACTGCTGCCACCTGGTGGCTGTCACTCTGCTTCCACTGAAGGGGAAAAAAACCTGTACACGCTTGATTCTGCAGACGTAAGCAGGGCTGAATCGGGATAGAAGGAACCCTGGCCTTGTATATTGGAGATCTAAGTTTGAGGAGTGCAAGGGTTAAAGACAATAACCCATCTAGTCCGTTTGTATCTCTAGATACAAATATACAGGCTTTAATATTTCTTAGAGAACTCACAGCCGAAGCTGGAGCCCAACAAGCCTTCTGACAGGGATTATAACTTCAGCTCCTGTTTCATATGTTTGGATTACTACTAGTTTCCTTTTGATTCAAAAAGCCTTATATCCAGCTCTCTAGTTGACCTTGCTACTTTAAGCCTGAATCTCTCTCTTGAGGTCCTCAGTAATGGAAAATATGACAAGCACCACAGTTAAGGAAAGAGGAAGTGACAGGTGGACAGAGAAATCCACAGTGAGAAGACGAGGAAAGTGAGCAACGTGAAATATTTCAAGGAATACATTAACAACTGTATTTTTCTGAAGCAACATTGTATTATGGGCACATAGCTGCTACTGATCTTGACTCTGAGAATGAAATTTCCTCTCATGGTGCCCTTTTCTTCATGCTTCCTGCTGCTTGGGAATGCCACCCTGTAACCCCTACATTTCTCCCAGAAACTACTGGTGCAAAGCTTACTCATGCTGGAAAGCTGTCCTCAACTCTGCCCAGGCAGAAGCTGCGTTTTTCTCCTCTGTGTCATCACTGATTGCACTTTGTTTTCACCTTACCATATTCTCTTTAACTCCTCTTTATACTTCTACCAAAGCAACACACATTGTCTTAGTCCTCTTAAGCTGCTACAACAAAATGCCATCACCTGGGTGTCTTATAAACAACAGAAATGTATTTCTCACAGTTCTAGAGGGTAAGAGTGCAAATTCAAGGCACCGGCAGGTTTCAGGTCTGGTGGAGCCTCCTATCTCTTTGCTGAGAATGTATTGTAAAACATTCTCACATGGTAAAAGGGACAAGGCAGCTTCTTAGGTATTAATCTCATTCATAAGAATTCTTCTTTCATGATTTAATCACTTATCTATGGTCCATATCTCACCATACCATCACCTTGGGGGTTAGGATCTCAGCAGATGAATTTGGGGGGGGGGGGGGACAACATTCATACTATAGCATAGAATGTATCTGTTTAAATGTGCATGAGTTTCGCAGCACTTTTTAGGATTAGAAAATATGAATTTCAATTAATTATGTATTCCAAATATTCTTTGGGTTAGTGGCTGTTAGTAGAGACAATGTCTCTCTCCCTACTCCAGGAGGATAATTCTGGGGAGAAATTGAATAAGCATGTGATAGACCTTAAGGACATCAGATCCTGTGAGGGTAGGGAAGGGATGCAGAAGTCACATGTAAGAGTCTGCATGTTCATAACACCACGGAGTCTGAGCTTTTACGTTCTATAGGGCTCAGAATGCCCTGCAGATGGTGTTTGACAACAAGCAAGTTTCATCATGTGCTTGGCTCTTTTACCAAGGATTCATTTACTGAGAACTTATGGGCCTAGTTTCTGGGGATCTTCCCTTCCTCTACACATGACTCCTCCACCTTTGCCTGGAGTGTAGCTTCCTCATACTTCATATTCTGGAAGCAAGGCAAGACGGTGTCTGGGAAGCCTAAGGTTAAGTCCACAAAACAGGTGGTCCAAGAAAAAGAGAAAATATTAAAAAGCAAACCAGTAATGCCATGAATAATCTCAAATGGATAAGAGAAAGTCTTACAGCCAATAAGACAGGGTGCCATGAAAAAGAAAAAATTTAAATTAATGCAATAGTCAAGATAAATTTAGTAGAAGAGTTAGAAGATAAAGCTGAGGATATCTCTTTGAAAATAAAGCAAAAAGACTACAAAAGTGTGGGGAGGTGAAAGAGGGATTGAGAGGAGGTAGAATTGGAGAGAAAGCATTGTGAGAAAGACTTAATGAAAGGGAATCATGCCAAGAAAACGTGGGAAATCTCTAGAAGTTAAAAAATGCAAGAGCCTTCAGGGAGAACCCCAGTTCTGCCAGCACCTTGATTTCAGCTCAGGGAGATATTATTTTAGACTTCTGGCCTACAAACTATAAGATAATAAATTTATGTTGTTTTAAGTTCTAAGTTTGCAGTAATGTGTTACAGCAGCCACAGGAAACTAAACAAAAGAGCATATTACGTTTATCATTTATTCTCTTCCCTTGTTGCTGCGGGATGTTTCCTCCAGTCCTGCTTTCTTTGCTTCTAATCTCTGACCTCCAGGACTTTCTCCTTCCCAGAGGAGTCTCTGCTGTGCTAGAACAGCCAGCCACCCATACCCACTGTGGTTAGACCAGTCCTAACTTCTTCTGATTGCCTGGATCTCAGAGTGTCACTGAGTTATCTCAGATTCCAGCAGTCCTAACCAGCTCCTGTCCCAGTCCCCTGACAAAGACAGCGCTGACCAGAACACTCACCCCACTGCAGGTTCTTTGACATTATCACAGTTTTCTTACTGCGTCTCCCTCCCACCTCACCCTCTTGGGGCTTTAATGCATTCTGTGACTGTTTTCAACACACAAATCTTAGTTATCTTGATTAAACTCTCCATGCACAGTTTAAAACAAAAAGTCACCTTCAATTAGCCAGCTTTTCTGTGGCTAAAGAAATCCTTTATGTCAGTCAGAAAATCTGTACTACTGGGGTTCAGTTCTTGCCAATGCACAAATAATTATTAAGTAAAAATCCTTTGTTTTAGAGCTGTAAAGGATTGCAAAGACTGCTGAATCTTCCTCCAGATCTTTAAGGGGAAAAGGTAAGTGGGTTTATTGAGAAGTAAATAACAATGAGCAATCCCAAAGTGGACTGCTGAGTGCAGAGAGCCATTAGTGATGGGGAGACAAGAGCGCTACTACTACAAGAGAAAGGGAAGTGGCAAGAGGTCAAGTTCATCTGAGTTCAGAAGCTGTTATGAAGTGCCTGGCTTGAGACCAAGTTGCCCTAATCACCCATTTTTCTCTGACCTAAGACTAAAATCAAATTATGCTCAGATCAGCAGGAAAGGAGGCCAAGTGAGAGTTTAATGCCCACAACCTCTGTCCAATCTCTTCTACTGAGCCCTAAGAGAGGGCCTGCAAATGTAAATAAAACTTGAATCGGGCTGGGAAAATCTCATTTTAGGAGACAACCACGCCGTCAGGGGTAAAGTACAAATTCTCCTGTCTTCTCTCATTCTCTAGGGTTGTCTTTATTAAAATGGAAATTTCCAAGGCTTTTTTTTCAGGGCTCACATGTCAGTTAAAGAACTGCCTTACCAGCAAGCAGGGCTGTAATTGTCTCCTACTGTTCCTGAACCCAGAACTTGGTTGTTCATTAATTGACATTGCACCCCAGGAGCATAACATTTCCAAGCTATGGGTTACTGCACAAGACCTCAGTGAATGCCTGTGCCTTAGTCTTGCTGTTCCTTTCTGTGATGTAGTTCCAATTATAATTTTATTCATTTTTCATGTGGCATATCCATATCGAACTTGTGAAATAAGCCACTTTATTGGATGCTGTGGAGAACATAGAGATAAGTAGGATTGAGTCAATATAGTTCCTCAAAGGTCCTGAAAGCTGGAAGCCAGGGGGACCTCTAGAGGAACATGGAATGTGGAAGTTAAGAATACAAACCCCAGATTACTTCTCATTGCATTAATCCTTCCATATTTACTATCAACAAAAGGCAAACAAAAGTTTTGCCTTGATAATTTAGTTGCAAAATAGAATACTCAAGAAATGTTTGGGCAGTATCATTAGGGTCCATTGGACACTTCGGTTGGTAGTTAATCTTCGTAATAACCTTATGAGAAAAATTACATTACCCTCCTATTATATGTAGCCTACATTTCCCAAGTCTTCATGAGCTTGTCACATGTGAGTTGAAATAACTGGCTGTAACTTATGTTCCAATTGCTCTTGCCCACATTCACTAATAAAGGACATCTAGGAACACATGCTTTTCTATCCAAACAACCCATTGTTTATGGAAATGGACTCAGGGTTGTTTACTTCTGATAGGCACATGCCACAGGCCCAGCAAAGCCTCACCTACAGTTAGTGTCCTTGCCTGGTGAAGATAAGAAAATGTGGACTCTGTATATTGGCGAGCTGGCCAAGGATGCTCCCTTAAAAGATCATCTCTTTGCACTATCTCCAGGTGCTGCTGTATCTTGTCTCTGTGTTTGAGCTGATCAGCCTCTTGTATAAATAGAAATTCATCACATATTATCTCACTTGTGTATACATAATTACTACTTACTTTCACAAGCACACAAATTAGTTTTCTTTGACAGATACGCTGGAATTGCAGCAATTGGGTAAGAAGGTTGGGACACCAGAGTTAGAGTCTGGCAGTGTCCTCATGAGGCAATAGGACAGTGACTCCTAAAAACAGCAAACCACAGGGACTCAGTGTAGCCAGGGGGAGGGCCAAGCACAGGACCCCCTCTCTGGTCTGAGCAGAGTTTTGAGGACATTTTGTGCTTAAGGCTAGTAACTAGACAACAAACTTCACTAGCTAAGCAGAAACCCATACAGATATTAACCGATTGCCTGCTCTATGCCAAGCACATATTCCATTGTTTAGTGGCTTTCAGCTGTTTGCACAATCTTCTCAACAAATTCATAAGGTCTTTTGGGACAGAGAATACATCTTGTTTTTGGGCTCCCTCACGACCTTTTCCTTAATTCATGATTAATAGATTATGTGGCATTAAATTTCAAAAAGAAGGAGATTAAGCAATTATTAACCAAATCTATCTTCCTCAAATATGGTCAGTACCCTGTCTAGGAATATAAACTCCATGTACTTTATTCTAAGAAATAACTCTGTAGTTATTAATATAGTCAGTTCAGGCTTCTATTCTCCCCCTTTGACTATCATGGGCTCTTCTTCTTCTTTTCTTTCTTTCTTTTCTTTCTTTCTTTATTTTTTCTTCTTTCTTTCTTTCTTTCTTTCTTTCTTTCTTTCTTTCTTTCTTTTTTCTTTCTTGCTTTCTTTTTTTGTTTGTTTTGTTTAAGGATCTTAATCCTTAGAAGAATCTAAGGATCTTAGGATCTTCCTTAGAAGCCAAGCCCTCAGCCTCTTGGGAAAGTGTTCATCTAATGCAGCCAAAAGATTTGTTCTTGAAAGGCCAGGACCTCAGAAAGGTGAGCGTTTTACTGTTTCTAAGGCAGTGAATATTTCATCTCTCTTACTGTGAACACGCGTTGAACCATACATTATTCCTGCTGGCTGCCCTGGTCTATTCACTCTCAGCTCCTTCTTCTTCATTCTTCTTCAAGTGAGAGCTTTAAATTACCCAGGAATTCCAACTGCACCATCCCTTTTACTCTTGACATTTCTATAAGCTTCAAGTACCCAAGGAGAATTCTTTTTCTCTGTGTTTACCAAATGAATTGGTATGGAGAGAAGGGTGCCTACCCCACATCATTTACGGAACTATTTCTTCTTATCAGTAATTTTAAGGCAATGTACCTCTTTGGGCTCCTAAATATGTCACTGCAGAAGCTGCTGCTCCCCTTTTCCCATCTGCTTAATCATCCATGTGTCAGACATGCCTCAGGCTGGCTGGGCATCTGCTGTTTACCAGTGGACCCCTCTTTGGCCCCAGGCCCCTAGTAAAACCCTCTGAGGAATGAATTATTAGAAACACAAACATCCACGGAGAAAACAATCCAAAGTATTTTTGTTCCCAATGGCAAAAATAATGAATTTATAGAGGTTTGCTCACCAAAAAATCTCTGTTCATAAGTAAAAAAATAAAAAGTAAAAATAAAGTAACTTCTATGCTCCTGTGGTTACTAACATGCTCTGGGTAGTTTAAAATTGTTATTTTTGTAAATTTTATTTGACTAATCAATTTTTGAGAGGTAACTATGGGGCCAGATATTTTGTGTAATTCTGGTGATATTCTGATGAATGTCTGCAAAGCAAGGCTACAGACTTCTTTGGGGAGACAAACATACAAGTATCACATGGTAATTATAGCAGATGTGGATTGTACAATGATAATGCTGTTTGCCAACAGGAATGCACCCTAATGGAGTATGGAAAAAAATAAACCAGGAAATCTGCAAAGAAGTGGCATCACAATTGAGGATCGAAGAGCAAATAGTCACTATCTTTTTGAAAAGGAAGAGATTGGTAGAAAGAGAACAAAATGTATTTCTGTTGTTCTTCAACAAATAGACAAATGTCTATTTAATCAAGCTAGGTATAGCAGGGTTCTGTCCACAGATGGTGAAATGCACAGAATGAGCCCAGTGATTATTTTGTAAAATGTTTTGAATTTGTTTATTCTAAGGGGAACACTTGAATTTTTCACAGAAATTACAACATACTACGTGTTGTTTACCTGTACTGAGTTCATACAAGATTCCTGGCTCTGTACCAAGTGTTGTCCATCATTTTGTTCTCCCTTAAATGTTCTTATGATTAGACGTATTTCTTTTTTTTTTGCACCCTGCTATCTTCTGGATGTGTTCCCCCCAAATTTGTATGTTAAAATCCTAATTCTCAAGATGATGATTTTAGGAGGTAGGTCCTGGGGGGGTGATTTGGTCAGGTCATTAGGGCAGAGCCCTCATGAATGGGATTCACACTTTTATAAAAGACATCCAAGAGACACCCCTCACCTCTTCCATTCTGTGAGGACTCAGTCAGAAGTTACCATCTATGAAGGAGAAAATGGGTTCTCTGCAGGCACCTTGATCTTGGACTTCCCTGATTTCAGAACGGTGAGAAATCGATTTCTGTTGTTTATGGGCCACTCAGCCATAGGGTTCTGTTACAGCAGCCTGAATGAGCTAAGACACACCAGTTCCATCATTTGGGCTGAACCATGAGTGGCGTCTTAAAGGAGGTTAGAAATGAGAGCAAATGATGTAGG
Organism: Loris lydekkerianus; assembly: GCA_963574355.1. NCBI lineage: Eukaryota > Metazoa > Chordata > Mammalia > Primates > Lorisidae > Loris > Loris lydekkerianus. The sequence continues at coordinate 8,709 of CAUYPK010047335.1, read as the reverse complement.
ATGCAATCCCTCCAGACAGGAAGGGAATAGAAAATAAAAGCTTATCCCTTTCCATCCTAAGAGATAATAGCAGAAGAAGAAAGATAGAAATAAGCCAAAAAGTAAACCCATTGTCCCACATAAGAATGATACATCAAAGGCAGAAGTTCTGTAGGAACATGGTAACAGGTATAGGGCAGACTGTGAGGAGGCTGTAGTCCCTGAGAACAACCTGTTCCTTCAGATGGACGCTAGATCCAATATGGCTCCAGAGAGATTCCACAGGCAGATTTTCGGATGGGTTCTAGGAGTCCACAGTAGAGATCTTAGTTCCCCAGTGTCTGCACTTGGAATGACAGGATTTCAAATAGTATTTCTATTTTTCAGATGAAGAAACATCAGAAAAGTCATGTACCTTACCTACAGTTTTATATTAGACGAGTAATGTGCATTAGAATATAGAACATAGATCAGTTCCAATTCAAAGTCATGGTCTTCCCCTGATGATTTATGAGTTCCTTTTTCTCTGAAAGTAGAAATATGTGATACTTTGTATTTGAGGAAAGATAAATGATACAGATGTCGGGTATGCTGTGTATCTTTTGTGGGACCCATGAGGAGATATAAATGAGGAAGAATTACTGTCTAATACATCTAACGGTCAGCATGGCAAGAACCCGGGGTGAGTGCAGGTAGGGTGTCCAAATGTGGCAGGGTTAACTGTTTCTCCAACCATTCATTGGAGAAGTGAAGAAGTGCACGCACACACACACACAAACACATACACACACACAAATGATCAATGATTGCCCAAGAGGTAGCAAGTGGCACCTGGTGTTGTTTTAATTAGGAAAAGATAAAGCAGAGCTAAGAATTCAATGCAATAGATATTTATTGAACATGGCACAGTGAGAGAATAAGATGACACAGAGACAATACAACAGGGTACAGTAGGATATAATACAAGCTAGTGCACTGCAACCAATTTTTTCCCATTTCTAAAGCAGCTTCTTTCTTGCTCTAATCTTTGTAAAACTCAAAGCAGAATCTGCACCTGTGTGAAGGAGATATGGTGCAGGGCTTTCAGGAAAGGCTGAGTCACTTAATAAATTTGCAGCTTCTGTTCACCTTGTCCCTGCCTTGGTCTCTACTGCAATATCTGTGGCCTCTATCACATATTTAGCTTTTCTTATTTTTCTTTATACTCTTAACCAGTTCAGCTTTGTTTGCAGGTTCTTATGCAACCTACACAAGTAGAATTCTCCTTGGACTCTTCCAGCTCAAACATAAATTGAAAAACAGCAACTTTGGTAATGGCTGTTGGACACATTTCAGTAAACTCATATCTCAACCGAGTCCAAGAGGCCCACCTGTTTTATTGACAGCCTACGGAGAGAAGCATTTTAGGGCTTTGAAAAAGGCCCATTTTGAAAGTATAGTAAAAGAGACTGCACATTTTCAGGAAATAAAAAGGTAGAAGTTTTAGACTATTAAGCCCACATTGCTAGAAAAAAATAATTGAATCTTCCTTTGTTCCTTTTAGAGAGAGAAAAAAACAGAGATTAATTTTCTTGGGAGGATCAACTGTGGAGGGAAAGTGGATTCTTAGTAATTTCTCACAATGGAGTCAATAGCACATCCTGTTTGCCCTGCCCTAGAGCTGGTCTGGCCTGCTTCCCTGGCTGAAGCCCAGGATCCTCATGTGATTTTGGAAGCCCTAGGAGGTCCCCTGCATACCTGACCCAACCAGTAGCTTATACCAAGAGTGGTGTTTGAGAAGTCCCTAGTGACTTGGTGGGATGACATGCAGCTTCCTCAATGGAGAGAGACCTATCTAAGCTATCTTGCTGTGTGCTCAAAATTTACATAGGGAAGATATCAGTGTTTTGCCATTGTCTTTTTTCTAGGGCCTTTTCCTAGCTCTCTAACTATTTTTTCCCATCATGACAGAAAAAGGAGGATACACAGTGACCTTTTTCTTATATATGCAGAGATACTGTATCAAAGTCTGCAGACTCTGAGTGCACAGTGTAAGGGTCTGGGGAGCTCTCAGACATTTGAGATGGAATTTCACTGCTCACTGCATGCTCACTCTCAAGTTGACCAACATTGGCTCTTCCCTCTTCCTCTAGACCAGAGCTAAAACATAAATTGTATGAGATCTCACACTTCCTCGTCCTTGGAAGAACACATTGTCCATATGCGTCCTGAGCCAAGGACAGGTGAGATAAGTCTGGGAAAAGAATTTGAAAACATCATGGGTTAGAGAACACTCTGGAAAAGCTAAAGAAAGGTGCCTTTGTTTCCCTTCATGTCTCGGACAACCCAGGGCTAAGAGGGAAATGGGATAGCTATTCACCAAACCAATTTCTTTCTCCCCATGCACATTATAGACAACATATCCCAACCTCCCACACACTGAAGTGGCACATACTGTGTCTGGCCAGGGGGACATGGGCAGACATGATGACTGACTTTGGCCCTTGACCCTTTCTGTGAACTATAACTACCTTTCTCTTCCCTTGGTGCTGCTGGATGGTGCTATGTAGGGAGACCTTGGAAGTCCATCTTCAGCTGTGGATCCCCTTTCAGCCTGGACCTCTGGGAAGATTGTGTAGACCATTGTTAAAGGCTTCACTGTGTCCTCATAACTAGAGATAGTGACACCAGAGTGTGCTATCTCTATTCTCCCTTTGAGAGCGCAGAGGAAAGACCACGTGTGAACATGGTTAGGTGACAATCTGCAAGTCAGGAAGAAAGCCCCTCTCCCTGCAGACATGATCACTGACACCTCTGATCTTGGACTTCTAATCTCCAGAACTATTATTAAAAATGTTGTTTAAGTCATGCAGTCAATGGTATTTAGTTATGGCGGCCTGAGCAGACCAATACAACCATAGATCCCACTCTCACTCCTAACCCTGCTACAAATTGGGTTTTATATGATGAAAAATAAATCTCCTTTTTTGCTAAGCCACTGAGATGTCAGGCTTTATCTCTTATAATAGCTAGTGTTTACCTTTCTAATACAAAGAACAAGCAGAGCAAATTAAGTGTGTGATATCCCCTTTCTCCAAGTGTACAGTGAGTTTTTATATGCAAACTTTACCTTAGTACAAAAGATTCCTTAGGGCCAACTCCCCAGATCATTTTCTTTTTATGACAACAGTTCTTCATAAAGAAGTTTAAAGATAAGAGTAGTTATTCCTATATTACAGATGGGACACCAAGGCACAAGATGTTGAGTGACCAATCCAAGAGGTGATTTAAACACAGACATTGTGACTCTAGAATCTATTTTCTCAACCACTACCTATACTAATTCCTTTATCTTTGCTGTGTTTTTCATTTATTTTCTTTAACCTGCAATAACACTTTGGTTTTTTACTATCCCAGGATAAAATAAGAATATTGCAAATAGAAAAAACAAAAATGTTAGTTGGAAGACACATAACTTATCTTACTCTAAAACCAGAAATGGTCAGACCTAATTTGAGCATGAATCTCAATGATTCATCTCTTACACTGTGCTCTCTAGACCTTGGGAAGAGAGAATGTAGGCTCAAATCTGAGAGATCTGTCCCCCACTCCCAGTAAGTAGGTTCCATGTGCGATGGAAGGTTGAGAAACTGTTTAAGGGAGAGAGATTGCTTTTTATACTTGCCTTTATACTTCCTACTTTGCACATCACAGGCTGTGAAAAAAACAATCTGGCAGAGGTGGCAATTTTTAATTTTTAATTCCAGGTTGATAACACTTTTCCAAATATATTCTTCTTTTGCCTGCCTCCCCCCCCCCCTTTTCTTTCCACCTATGATTTACATGGCTTAGTTTATGCTGTTTGTACTTTTCATTGTAGTTTATCTTTTGTAATAGCATTTTGTACTCAGCAATATTGCTATGCTGAGTTTTCAACTTTGTTATTGTCCAAGTTGTTGTATTAATTTACTAAGGGAGGACCAGGAGCATCTGAGATGAGATGAGAAGGGACTAGCTGGAAATCACAGGCCTCAGAGTCAGACAAATATGGATTTAAATTCTAGCTGTAATGCATCCCAGGACTTTGAGCAGCTCAGCTGTACTCACCAGGCTCAGGTTTTACGTCTCAAAAATGGAGGTGATAAAATCTGCCTCACAAAGCTATTGAAAGGACGATTGTTTGAGAACATGTTATTGTAGTGTCTGTGATTTATCAGGTGTACAGAAAGTTAGTATAATGGGGATAATAGTTTTAAAACTATCCATTAAAGGTCCTAGAAGTTTTTACTTTAACTTGTAGATTTTTGTTCAGCAGAGAGGAAAATAATTTGGCAGAAAATACAACCCCAAAGATTCTTATATGTTGGTTTGTAAGTTATTAACGAGTTTTTTATATAAGCCCAACATCTTTTCCTAACATTTCTTCATTAAATTGTCTATAAACACTCAGTTCCTCAAATAATTTTTGAATTGGTCTTAACATCTAACTGGTGGACAACCTTGTCTCAGCTCCCAGTGGAGTGGGTCCCAATCCATTGTCCCTGACTCCTGAACGTTCAGAAATTTCACTTCAACTTTCACAGTCTACAGTGATGAAGGGGGTGGTTTTCCAGAGAAGCAGAAATGAGGACCTACACAACCATCTCTAGAAAATGATAACCTGTTCTTTTCTGCCTTATCAAAATTCCAGCGAGAGATGTCTTCTTGGTAAAGCAAACTGGAACCACATGGGGGAGGGCATTTTATAAATGTAGTTCCCAACATTTCTGAAACCCAGAGGAAAGCTTAGAAGGGAGCAGTAGTGATGTCAAATTGGTAATAAATAATCCCGGACTAAAGCCCAGTTTGGCACCAGTCTCCACAGGGTAGTTAGCGAGGCTCTCAGGAAAGAGTGTATTTACCCAGGAGGCCAAATTAGCGATTAAAAGTTCACGTGGTTCATGTGGAAGCAAACAAAAGGTGGCTAAATCACCTCCCATAACAGATTAGACCAAGTTGAGTAGTACCAAAAGTTTGTTATTTTTCAGTCTGAGAATACGGCCCAGAAGAGCAGGAAGAAGACCATATCAGAAGCCAGGGAGCACCGCCTCCAAGTCAAGCTCATTCTTTAACTTTCTGGCTTAGAAAGACCTTACCAATCACTTCACTGCTCTGTGCTTCAGCTTTTTCCTTCCATAAAACAAGCAAAATAACAACTGTCATACCTCAGAAAATCACCCTAAGGTGATTGATATCTGGACATATTTTGAAATGTGCAAAAAATATATCAATGTTAAAGTGCCCATATCAACATAAAGACCTAATGTTTACTTGGTTTCATCTGAAGAGACTTATAAGGTTGTATTAGGGACAGACAAAAATAAAGAAATGAAAAGTAGGACTGGGATAGTTCAGAGTTCACACATTTCTAACAGTCTTCAGGTATGGTCTGTGCCAGTTGAAAATTTATTAAGAAAAATCAAATTGGGATTTGAATGTTGCCAAATAACTTTCTAATTCAAAAGATAGGATTTTTTTAGACTTGTTTGAAGGGTAGTAGAGGGAGGATGAGAATTAGGAAAATTAATGTAGAATATATATGTTTGAAAATACATGTAATATTTGGCCACAGAAAAATAAAAGCTCAACAGAAATATGCAGAAAATAAATCACCTTCTATATATATTAGAGATTTTAAAAGGGATGATATATGGGGAGGGGGTTGCTTACTAGAAAGTCCATATAATTTCACAAAACAATTATGTTTAGGTGGTATTAAAAGCAAACATGTGTAAAAACCAGCTGAGAAACTAGAGTGTTAGGTATTCTACCCTGTCACTTCTGGGCTGTGTGGTCTTAGGCCTTAGTCTATTCATCTGTAGAATAAGGAGATATTGAAAAACTCTATATAGTATATAAGATATGTATTTCTGAGCAATGTGAATTTATATTTATGTACAACAAGGTTTCTTTAGTTGTGGTATAACTGTAATAAAAAAAAAGAATAAAACATTTTGCTTTCATGACAACTAGCTTATCCCACCACATAACTCTGGTCTTAGAACAACAGTGTCTCTGATTTCCAAAGCCAACCTAGATCTTATGTGGGAGAAATATTTTGTGAATGTACCTTGTAATAAAAAAGAAAGAGGAGAAGGAAGAAAATGAGGATAAGAATATGGTTGCAAGATCGAATATAGTCAACATCCATTTCCCTTGAAAGACCACATTTTTAACATTAATTTTAAAACATCTAGTAACTATTCTTGAATCAGCCAAATCCTTCACTGCCACAGTGGGAATTAGGTCATTAAACCTAAACCATCTATAATGGGCTGATATCCTCCCCCAATTCATATGTTGAAATCCTAACTTCCCATAATAGGAGGTGTGGCCTTTCATAGGTTATTAGGGCAAATGAGATCAGTGCCCTTATTAAAGAGATGCCAGGACCCCTTGCTCCTTCTACCATGTGAGGACATAGTGGGAAGATTGCCATCGTCTCTGAACCAGAAAATGGGCCCTCACAGGACACCAATTCTGATGGTACCTTAACCTCAGATTTCCAAGCCTCTAATACTGTGAAAAATAGATTTGTGTAGTTGGTAAGTTATCCTATCAATGGTAATTGTTATAACAGCCTGAATGGACTAAGATACCATCTTTACATCGGGCTTGTTATAATGACTTATGAAGTTATTATAACTTGACAAAAGCAAGAGGAAGACTTAATCAGAAACTCTCATTTCCAAGACATAACAAAGTAGGAGATTTCAGGAGTGGGAAATGGCCTCATGAGGAACATTTAGCATCATCACCGTCCAAAAGCATGTCTCAAAAATCCAGAACATTATAGATTACAGATTTGGGAGTGTGCATTCTACTTTATCAGGTTCTCTTTCCCTCCCTAGAAGACTGATACTTCCCGGCACACAATTCAATCAAAAGCAGCTATATACTCTGAAAACTCATCTAACATTTCCAAAAAAGTGAAAAACTCTGAAGAAAAATTATGAGGTATTGGTATGGGAGGGAGATGGGGGAATGTCTTAGATAGGAAGTACTTTTATGTAAAAATACAATATGCAATGACACTTTCTGAACTTCAAAGAAGAAATAATTTCTTTTTGTTGTTTTTGTTGCTTCTAAAAGTATTAATTCAATTCCTAATTTAGAAACTTTTCTCAAAATGGAAGGGCTTAAATTGCAATTAAAGATCATAGGCCAAGTGCACATCTATGTTCATAGTATCATTATTTACAGTAGTCAAGATTATGAGCAACCCAAAGGGCCATCCATAGATGAATGGGTAAACTATGGTATTTTATATATATATATATATATATATATATATATATATATATATATATAAAATATGTATTATATATAAATATATACAAATACATATATAATATAATATATAATACACATTATATAATATATATAATACATACATATATATATACAAGGAAATATTATTCAGCATTAAAAGGGAATAAACTTCTGATATATCCTACAACATGAATAAATCTCAAAAACACTATGTTAAGTAATATATGCTAATCACAAAAACACAAATACCATATGATTCTGCTTATACATAGTACATAGAAAAATTCATAAAGACAGAAAAGTAGAATAGTGGTTTCCAGGGGCTGGGGGGAGGAGTAAATGGAGAATTGTTTAACAAGAATAGTGCCTCAGTTTTGCAAGATGGAAAAGTTCTGGAGATTGTACAACAAAGTGAATAGACTTAATACCACTGAACTATACACTTAAAAGTGGTTAAGAGGATAAAAATGTATAGTATGTGTATTTCTTCAGTTTTTTTTCAATGAGTAAACAAAGTAATAGGACAAAATTTATTTCTAATTGTGGCTTCCTACCAACGGTTTTGGAGGGTTTTGTTGTGGTAATTTTGGTAATTTGCTTTTTCAAATTTTGTTGAATTATGGGTTTGTTTTACAAATGAAAAAAATGACTAAGACAAGGAAGCTTGGAAGCACAAGACACGTGTTACGCCCTTCCCCAGGTATGCGTTGCAAAGGTCTGTCTGGAAGACTTTGACTTTGATAAGATTTTAGAAAGCTATGCTTCCTTTTCTTCCTATCCTATCTCCCAGGGCCAACCTACTCCTCAAATGTAAGAATAACAAGCATAGAGATATTACTTCAAATCATCCTACCAGACTATCTAAACAAAGTAAAAGAATTATTAAATTTTAGTCAGCCAAGATACTATTTGAGCTTGGATTATGAACCACTATTTACTCTAGCAGTGCCTGGCAAAAAATAGGCACTCAGTAATTTTGTTTTCAATAGACAGATGCTATTTGCCCTTCTGGAGCTCAAGAAGGGGAGAAATGAGGCAAACAGATTTAAGCACATTTCAAGGAAAGCAAGACAGTGACAGGCCTGGCCTAGAGAATGCTCATTCAGTACCTGATTCTGTCATCTTAGCTGCATGATCATGGGCATTGAACTTTCCTGATCTTCTTTCTTTGTTCCTGTGTAAAATGATTACGTTAATAAACAATGTCTATAAAAGGAAATGTAAGAGGCAAAGGATAGTTCTGTATCTTTTCTTTTTTTTTTTTTTTCCTCCCCTTTGGAAATTTTTTTTTTCTTTTTCTTTTTTTTTTTTTTTATTAAATCATAGCTATGTACATTGGTATGATCATGGGGCATCATACATTAGTTTCACAGACTGGTTGACACGTTTATATCACACTGGTTAACATAGCCTTCCTGGCAATTTCACAGTCTTTGTGTT
>CAUYPK010047334.1:0-23235 GCA_963574355.1 Loris lydekkerianus | reverse complement strand
TGTTTAATATATTATTGTTAAAATTATATGCTTTTGTGTGAGTGTTTGTCTGTTTTGGCAGGTCACTGTGTGGTGTGGCTCTCTGACTCTCACAGTTTAAAATTTTGGCTCTTTGTGTCGAACTTGTTCGCCACCCCTGTTCTAGGTTAATACAAAAAATGTAAAGTCTCCATCATTTTCAATGGCTGAATAGTAGTCCATGGTATACATATACCACAGCTTGTTAATACAGTCCTGGGTTGATGGGCATTTAGGCTGTTTCCACATTTTGATGATTATAAATTAACCTGTGATAAATAGTCTAGTGAAATGTCCTTATGATAAATGAATTTTTATTTTCTTCTAGGCCTAGTAATGGAATTGCAGGATCAAATAGGAGGTCTAATTTGAGTTCTTTGAGGATTCTCCATACTTCTTTCCAAAAAGGGTGCATTAGTTTGCAGTCCCACCAGCAGTGTAAAAGTGTTTCCGTCTATCCACATCCACAGCAGCATCTGCAGCTTTGAGACTTTGCGATGTGGGCCACTCTCACTGGGGTTAGGGTACTTCTGATTTTCATTTCTCTGATGATTAGGGACGATAAGCACTTTTTTCATGTTTGTTACCCATTCATCTATCTTCTTTAGAGAAGGTGTTATTCATGTCTCTTTCCCAGTGATACATGGGATTGTTGAGTCTTTTTTTGTTAATTAATTCAAGTTCTCTATAGATCCTAGTTATCAAGCTTTTGTCTGATTCATAACATGCAAATATCCTTTCCCTTAGCTGTACAGAAGCTTTTTCATTTAATTAAGTCCCATTTGCTTACTTTTGTTATTGCAATTGCCACTGAAATCTTCTTCATAAAATCTTTCCCCAGGCCATTATCTTTAAGCATTCTCCCCACACTTCCTTTGAAGATTTTTTTCTGCTTCATGTCTTAGATTTAAATCTTTTATCCATCTTCAATCAATTTTTGTAAGTGGTGAGAGGTGCGGGTCCAGTTTTAGTCTTTTACACGTGGTTATGCAGTTCTCCCAACACCATTTATTGAATAGGAATTCTTTCCCCCAGTGTATGTTCTTGTTTGATCAATCCAAGATCAGGTGGCAGTAAGATGTTAGTTTCATCTCATGGTTTTCTATTGAGTCCCAAATGTCAATGTGTCCATTTTCCTCCAATACCATTATGTTTTGATCACTATGGCCTTGTACTATAGCCTAAAGTCTGAGAGGGTGATACCTCTAGCTTGGTTTTTATTACTAAGAACTGCCTTCGCTATATGGGGTTTCTTCTGTTTCCATACAAAACAAAGAGTTGTTTTTTCCAAATTTCGAAAGTATGATGATGGTATTTTAATGAGGATTGATTTGAATATGTAGATTGCTTTATGAAGTATAGACATTTTGACAAGGTTCATATATTCTTCCATTTGCTAATATCTTTTGCTATTTCTTTTCTTAGAGTTTCACACTTTTCTTTGTATAGGTCCTTCACCTCTTTTGTTATGTATATTCCTACATATTTTATTTTTTTAAGCTACTGTGAAGAGAATTGTGTCTTTGATTAGCCTCTCATCTTGGCTGTTATTGGCATATATAAAAACTACTGAGTTTTGAACATTGATTTTATATCCTGAGACATTGCTCTACATTTTCATGACTTCCAGGAATCTTATGGTTGAGTCTGTGGGATTCTCTAAATATAAGATCATATCACTGGCAAAGAGTGAGAGTTTGACCTCCTCTGCCCCCATTTGGGTGCTCTTTATTTCCTTCTCTTTCCTGATTTTATTGGCTAGCACTTCCACCACTATGTTGAATAGTAGTGGCGATAAAGGACTACCTTGTGTGGTTACAGTTCTATGTGGAAAATCATTCAATTTTACTCCATTCAGTATAATATTAGCTGTGGTTTTGTTGTACATTTCTTCAATCAGATAAGACATGTGACACCTATACCTGTATTCTTAAGTGTTCTAGTTAGAAAAGGATCTGAATTTTATTAAATGCTTTTTCTGCATCTATTGAGAGAATCATCTTTGTTTTGTTTATATTAACATGGTGAATTACCTTTATAGATTTACATATTAAACCACAGTTGCATCCCTTGGATGAAGACTACTTGATCGTGTTGTACAATTTTTTTTTAATGTGTAGCTGTAATCTATTGGCTACGGTGTTATTGAATTTTTTTTGCATCAATATTGTTTAGTGAAATTGGTCTATAGTTCTTTTCAGTTTGGTCCTTTCCTGGTTTTGATATCAGGGTGATGTTTGCTTCTTAGAACATGTTGGAGAAGATTCCTTCATTCTCAAATTTTGAAATAATTTCTGCAGCATGGGTATGAGTTCTTTTTTTCAGATTTGATAGAATTCTGGTGTGAAGTCATCTGGACCAGGGCATTTTTTTTTGTTGGAAGATTTTTTACTGTTTCATTGATCTCAGTTCTTGAAACCAGTCTGTACAGGAGACCTGTTCTTTCTTCATTAAGTCTAGGGAGAGGGTGTGATTCCAGGTATTGATCCATTTCCTCCACATTGTCAAAATTCTGGGCAAAGAGTTTCTTGTAGTACTCAGAGATGACCTCTTGAATCTCTGTGGTATCTGTTGTTATTTCTTCTTCATTATTTCTGATTGAGGTTGTTAGAGATTTTTCTTTTCTCTTTCTAGTTAATCTGGCCAAAGCATTATTGATTTTTCTTTTGAAAAACCAACTTGTTGTTTTGTTAGTTTTCTGAGTAATTCTTTTGTTTTCAATTTCATTAATCTCTGTTTTAATTTTGGTTATTTCTTTCCTTCTGCTTGGTTTGGGGTTAGATTGTTCTTCTTTTTCCAATTCCAGATGATTCATGAGTTTGTTGATGTGCTCTCTTTATGTTTTCGTAGGCATCTAATGTGATAAATTTCTATCTTAAGACCGTTTTTGCTGTATCCTACAGGTTTTGGTATCTTGTGTCTTCATTGTTGTTATACTTGAGAAATGTAAAGATTTCCTTTTTTATCTCTTCCTGAACCCAACTTTCATTCAGCATAAGGTTGTTTAATTTTCAAGTCTTTGTTTGAACATGAATGTTTTTGTTGGAGTTGAGCTCCACCTTTATTGCCTTTTGGTCTGGGAAGATACAAGGTATACTTTCTATTCTTGTAATTTTGCTGAGGTTTGATTTGTATCCTAGGATATGGCCTATTTTGGAATATGTACAATGGGCTGATGAAAAAATGTATATTCTTTAGCACTGGTATGGTATGTTCTATATGTTTCTACCAGTATCATTTGTTCTAGGTTCACATTTTGGTCCTTTGTATCTTTGTTTAGTTTTTCTTTAGAGGATATGTCCAGTTCTGTTACAGAGTTGTTAAAGTCCCTGTCTATTACAGTGCTATGGGACATCATATTGCTCTGACTCCTCAAGGTCTGTTTCATAAATCTGAGAGCATTTAAGTTGAGTGCATAAATATTTAAAATGGAAATGTCTTTTTGTTGTTTTGTTTCTATGACCAGTATAAAGTGTCCATGTTTGTCTTTCCTAATTTTAGTTGCTTAAAATCCACTTGTATCTAAAAATGAGATTGAAATCCCTCCTTTATTCTGATTTCATTTGCTTAAAATGCTATTTTCTATCCCTGAATCCTGAGACTTGATTTGTTCTTCAAGGCTAGGTGTGTCTCCTGGAGAGAGTGTATGGATGGCTTGTTTTTTTTTTTTTTTTTGCAGTTTTTGGCCGGGGCTGCGTTTGAACCCATTACCTCTGGCATATGGGTCCGGCTCCCTACTCCTTTGAGCCTCAGGAGCCGCCTGGCCTGTGCTTTTTTATCCAATGATCCAGCATGTATCTCTTCAGTGTTGGATTCAGTCCATTGACATTTATTGAGACAACTCATAAGTGTGGTGGAGTTGTATTCATCTTATTTTGTGAAAGTCCATTGTGTTGGTATATCCTTTGTGCCATTGTGAAAGCTAAGTTTTGACCTTTTCTTCTGGATCTTTCCTATGCTTGTGGTCCATTCTGATGCCAGTGTTGAGAATAGGTCAAAGTATTTCCTGAAGAGCTGATCTTGTGGCAAACTTGCTCCATGTTTGCATATCAGTAAATGATTTTATTTCTCCATCAATTTTGTTCTTATTTTTATTTTTTTATTTGAGACAGAGTATGTCTCACTTGATAGAGTGCTCTGGCATCACAGCTCATAGCAACCTTAAACTCTTGGGCTTAAGCTATTCTCTTGCCTCAGCCTCCCAAGTAGCTTGGACTACAGGTGCCCAGCTTGTAGTTGTCATTGTTGTTTGGAAGGCCTGAGCTGGGTTCAAACCCACCAACTCCAGTGTATGTGGCTTGCACCCTAGCTGCTGAGCCATAGGCACTGAGCCTTTCTATCAGTTTTGAAGCTTAGTTTAGCAGGATACAGAATTCTGGGCTGAAATTTCTTTTGTTTAAGAATGTTGAAGGTGGCCTTCATGGCTACATTGAACAGTTCGATGAGAATATTTCAGATTGTATATGAAACCAGCACATTGTACCCTTGATTGCACTAATGTACACAGCTATGATTTAATAATAAAAAAAAATAAATTAAAAAAAAAAAAGAATGTTGAAGGTGGATGCTCATTTCTTTCTGACTTAGAAAGTTTCAGTTGAAAAGTTTACTGTCATCCTAATGGCTCTGCCTCTATAGGTCAGTTGGTGCTTACTCCTGCCTGCTTGCAGTATGTTCTTTTACGTCTTGACTTTGGACAGGTTTATTACAATGTGTCTTGGAGAATCTCTGTTTGAGTTGAGATGACTCAGGGTTTGATATCCATCTGAAAGGAGTGTGTCAGGGTCTTTAGTAAAACTTGGGAAGTTTTCATATATCATGGTCTCCAATAGGACTTCCATTTCTTTGGGACAATCTTCTTCCCTTTCTGAATCCCTTATTCATATGTTTGAATGCTTCATGGAGTCTCATAGTTCTCTAAGTGCCTGTTCTACTTTCTCTCTCTTCTGTTCTGCCTCTTCAACTGTGTAGGTTAACTTGAAAACTTTATCCTCTAGGTCTATCCTCTAGTTCTTTCTTCTTCATAGTCTAACCTTTTTTGATACTTTGCACTACACCTTTATATTTCCTGATTGTCTCCCTCATTTCCTTAAGCTGTGCCATATCCTTTCTACATTCTACATATCTCTTGTCTAAATTTTGGTTCTGTCTTTCTATTTTCTCATCCATTTCTTTTATTGTATTTATCATCTATATTTTAAATTATTTTTCTGTCAAATCCATTAATTTTTTATAGGTGGAGGCTTTTGCAGTAGCTGCATCATGGTCCCTTGGGGGAGTTGCTCTGTTTTGGTTTTTCATGTTATCCCAATTTTTCTGTTACTTCTTTCCCATGTGTTCCTTTTTCTTGTACACCTCCTTGTCCTCCTTTTCCTTCTCACTTCCTTCTTTTTTTCAAATTACCTTGTTGCAGAACTGAGGGTCTTAAATTGGCCTCATCTGTCTAAAGCCAAACTCTTCCTCATGGCCAAAAAATAAGAGTCCTTTCTCTTGATGATAATATATTTCAATATGTCGAAGGGATACCAGGTGGCACTGTGGTGATTTTAGGAGATGGAGGACACAGCCAGAAAACTCTATGGTCTTATTTCTAACTTACTTGCCTTCAATGATCACCTGATTGTTTATTCAGCATTCAGACCTGGCAGGTTGAAATCTTAAAGCTGTCCAGAATCCTTCAGGGTCAGGTCTCACAGTGCCCCCCTGACACCAGTTCCCATGGGATGCAGGATTCCTCAGCCTGTTTGAAGAGTGAAGTTCTGATCCAAGTAGGTGGAATTAAGATGGTGTACTTTAGATCCCTGCTAAGACCTTCTCATGACCTTCCCACAATGGCAGCCACCTGGCTACTGAGACCTTCTCAGTATGGCTGCCTCCTCAGCCTCCAAACCTATGGTAAATCCACCCAAGTCTGTATTCAAATCTGGTTGCCTTATACTGTTTGTGTCTGTCTTCTCTTTCAAGTTTTCCACTCAATGTACAGCTTCCCCCCAAACCTGAAAACTCTGGAAAGGCTCCCTTGGGTCCAGGACCTTGGGGGGGGGGGTGATGCCCAGGTTATCCAAGTGAGTTTCAATCACTTGCCTAATTTGTCAGATTTATACCACTCTGGATCATACAATGCACCCAGATCACCACCTCACTCTGCTCCCTGAGCTAGGACTCTGGTAAGGTCCCTGTGCCAGGTATGGCTGGATTCTCTCTTTTTCCCCAGTTATTCTAGAAGAGCTCAGTGGAATGTTCCTTCTGGTCTGCCATCTTGCATATTTTGAATGTGCCACAAAAGTTTCTATAGATTCAAATGTGCCACTGTTACTGCATGAAGAGGGTCTGGCCTTCTGTTACTGAAATTCTGGAGAATAGTGAGAGTAGCCTCTCCCAGACTGTTCTGTTATTCCATTTCCAAAATCACAGTTTTATACAAGAAAGTTCAAAGTAAAAAGCATGTTAATATCTTTCTTTCTTTCTTTCTTTCTTTCTTTCTTTCTTTCTTTCTTTCTTTCTTTCTTGTTGTTTTTGGGCAGGGCTGGGTTTGAACCTACCACTTCTGGCATATGGGACCAGCGCCCTACTCTTTGAGCCACAGGTGCAGACTCATTAATCTTTCTCTTAAACAATAATCATCATTACTCATGACCCAAAACAACATTCTCATTCAAAAGGTAATCTCATAAATCAATCCTCCTAAGCTACTCAAAATAGGCACCTTTAGGGTGAGAGCTAAATTTACAAAACAATAAGAATGGAAGACAGAGGGTTAAGGTCACTTAGGACCTAAAATAACCTGACAAGCTGTGTCATGTTAGCCCTAGTCTGACTTTATCCATTTTATTTTCACCACATGAACTCTCACCATGGGATAAAATAGTTTGCAAAACACTGCATTATACTCCTGATGGCTGGAA
This sequence comes from Loris lydekkerianus, assembly GCA_963574355.1. Lineage (NCBI taxonomy): Eukaryota > Metazoa > Chordata > Mammalia > Primates > Lorisidae > Loris > Loris lydekkerianus. The sequence continues at coordinate 16,312 of CAUYPK010047334.1, read as the reverse complement.
ACTCCAAGCTAAATTGTGGTCCAACTTTAGAAGAGCACAAAATTTTTCAGCCTTCAGTTTCAATGTGGACCCCACTCCTGGTTTCATCTCAATGCTGGTTTCTTCCTGGGCCTTGTCTCCTGCATATTTATGTTAAGTTTACATTTTTTTTTCTTGAGACATAGCCTCAAGCTATCAGCCTGGGTGGGGTGCTGTGGCATCACAGCTCACAGTAACCTCCAGTGCCTGGGCTTAAGCGATTATCTTGCCTCAGCCTCCCAAGCAGCTGGGACTACAGGCACCCGCCACAATGCCTGGCTATTTTTTGGTTGTAGTTGTCATCATTGTTTGACAGGCCCGGGCTGGATTTGAACCCACCACCTCTGTTATATAAAACTAGCACCTTAGCTGCTTGAGCTACAGGTGTTGAGCCTGTTTATTTTACTTTTAATCGACTTTAAACTCTTCTGTTAACATGGTGAGACATAAATATACTTAAAAGACACAAAGACACAAAAGCTTTTCTGTCAGATAATGGTCTGATGGCTAGACACCACAGTTGAGGTGTGGCTCTAAAATGCTGGAGCTCAGGCTCCCTCCACCTGCCCCAAGGTATCCCTGTCTGTGGGATGGGAAAGAGCCCACTGCCATGTCCCTGAAGTCTGCTTCCAACATATCCCAGGAAGGGAAGAAATAAGGGCAACATCATGATTCCCCTCTACAGGGCATGTGTCAGAAGGGCAGATATCACTTCCATGTACATCGTAGAATTTGGTTTTGCAGAAGAGGCTGGGAATTGTCTTTCTTCTGGGTAGCCACATGCCAGGAAAAATTACTTAAGAGGGGAAAGGGCAAAGAAAAGAAAATTGGGGGATGACTAATAAGTCTTAGGATGTCAGACATTACATTCACAAACTCATACTAGAAAAAGTGCTACATATTTCATTGCTGAATATCACTACAGTCAACACTGAAGTACTCTCCTTGGGAATATGTGCACTGACACTAGCACCTAGTCCACCCTTCAAAACAAATTTTCTAGGATGAGTTCATGAACTTAATTGTCAAAACTTGCACAATGAAAGCCATGGTGATTGATGGCCTTCCAGAAAAGGAGTCCCAAAATTGCTTTGAAGGGTGGACAAGGTGCTAGCATTGGTGCATATCATTCCTAGGGGAAGGATAAAGGGAACTCAGGAAGGGGCATATTTGGGACTTGTCTGCTCTGGTGTGTACCCTGTTCCAGGGCAAGTCCCCACCCCTAGGAATAGGGGACAGGCTTCCTCTCAGGGAGGTGCTATCTCAAGCACCAGGCATTGTGGTAGAAAACCAATTCTGGGGTAGTGCCGACCCCCAAAGTCTTCAAGGAGAATCCCAAGGCAGGTTTTTTTTTTTTTTTTTTTTTCTTCTGTGGCAAGAAGGAGTGAGCCTACACATGCCAGCTGTTCCCAGGCAGACTGAGCTGGTCCTGCCACAGGGAGGCAGGTGGGAAACAGACAAGGGAAGGCTGCCTAAGGCCTTGTGGTGGGCCTTGGCTTTAGGGCTCTGAATAGCCACACAGAGTGGGAATTGCTCATTTGTCTTAGAACTTTAAGGTCATGTGAGAAGTGTGGCCTGATCAAAGCAACACATGGAGCATTGTGGGTAGGGTCCACAGGGAGACTACAGTAGCTGCCCCCAAGGTGGGTGTGGGTGTCCAGGGGCAGCTGCCTCCACAGGCCACCACTTATTGCCTGAGGGAAAGTGAAGGCCCCCATGGGCCATTCCAGTAGACTAGGGAAGGGGAGAGGAATAAGGGAACACAATTTTATTGTAGCTGGGTAACCTTGGCCAACGAAATGTCTCTTCACTTCAATTTCCTTCTTTATAACTTGGATAAAAATAGCTTCTACCTCGCTGGTATAAGGAGCATTGAATGAGGTAAATGTATATAGAGGATTTGGAACCCTGCCTGGCCTCCAGTTTGTACTCAACAAACTGGTATATACTTAGTACTCATTAAATTATTATTTGCTAGTACTGCTCCTCTCATCCCTGGCAAGGGGAGGTCTGGACAGGCCTTCTGTAAATGCACATAACTTGGTGGAGTAAAGCCAGGCAGAGGGGTCCCAAGGAGATGGAATGTCACGGGACCTAGAAGGGCGGTGTGCTATGTGAACAAGACTGCAGACACTGTCAGCAGAGCATAAGCTGGGCCAGGGTGCTCTCCCAAGGAGGAAGAAGGGCCCAAAGAGGCAGTGCCAGGTGGGGGTGGGGGTTGGAATGTCAAGAAGAGGGAGACACGTGAGAGAAACTGAAGTGACAGAAGGAAGGTTGAGTTGTAGTTGGGGCTTACAGGTGGGGGCTAGATGGGAGGGCTCAGGCTCCTACAGGTGGGAAGGTGCAGCAAAGAGAGAAGGACAGGGGAGACTCTATGCCCAGGAGCAGCTCACAAGAAACAGTGAAGGCAATAGGTCACCCAAGGTCCCACCTCCACTGCAGGACCTCTGGATGGCAGTCAGCAGGCTGCCCTTGGTAACTGAGTTAGTAAGGAGGGAGTCTGACCCTATTTGCTGAGCGAGCCTTGAGCTGCATCAGGTCCAGGGCTCCCTCTGCCCGATCTTTTGTGCATTTCCCAGGCATGACCCTGCCAAACCTCTTGTGCCTCTAACTTTATCTCAGCACTTGATTTTCAGAGGCCTGACAGCTCAGGCCCCCTACCCACTTCCTCCTGCATCTCTCCTGCTCCACAGGTGTCTGGCTCTCCCAGGCCAAGCCTCAGACTCTGAATGACTGGAGGACTTCAGAGGAGCACCCCTGGATGGAGCAGAGAGACACAGAAGTGCAGTTAGCTTCTGCTCAGAACTTTATTCTCCTGGGAGTAACACCTCACCCACCCAGGGGCCTCTACCTGGGTAATAAGCCGGGCAGGCAGGAGGGTGTCTACCAACCACTGCTCCAGTGGGTAGGGCTGTGCACCGGGCTGGGGGCAAAGAGGGTGAGTGGGCCTCAAGAAGACCTGGGCACCCAGGGGAGGCAGGCAACACCATGTGCAGAGGAGGCACCACTGAGACTGTTTTTCAGTACTCAAAGGTCACCATCTTGATCTGTAGGTACTCATTCTGGGCTGTCTCTCTGGCAAGACAGAATATGCTGCTGGGACACATCGTGGTCACAGGCCACCACTGTTCCAAGCACCTCATCCATATCACCTCGCTGAACAACTGGGGCAACCCTGTGCGGGTGGCCCTGGGTCTCTCCATTTACAGATGTGAGCTAGGGTTCAGGGAACCCACATACCCTACCCAGGTACTACTGGTGGTGTGTGATGGGGCTGAGACTCCCCACAATACAAAGCCTATCTGTGGCAACCCTTCTGCAGCCTTCCCCAGCTCCTACCACCTTGTCTGGTAGGAGCAACTCCACTGGCTGAGGAAAACAGAGACTTTCTTGGTGCTCTCACCCAGACGTGCCAGCCCATCTCCTCCACGCACTTCCCCAGCTGTCTTCAGGTTTAGCTGTGACTGGGAGAAAGGCCACCTCACAGGACCACAAGCCCCTACTCTCAGCTCTGTGTGCAGCTGATGAATATCTCCCCCACAAACATGTGTGAGCTGTGGCTTCTCCCTCACCAGCAATGGCTGGCTCCAGGGTCAGTGTATCGCTAATGCTGCTGCCATGTTCTCTGGCCCTCCCCCTGGGGGGGGTAGGTGTTTGGGATGCATGATGTATAGTTCTGTCCCAGGGAAGATGCTGGTCCTCTCTGTGCAGGAAGTGGGGACCTGACTGTGAAGGAGCTGGGAGAACATGGAGATGAGTCATAGGTGTCTAAGATCATGTCCTAGGGACTTGCCCATGGCCTTCCCTAGATGCTGATGGGCCTCATGGATTCCTATGGTGAACACCAGGAAGGTGGCTTGGGAGTAGGTGGAGGAGACAGCCAATTAAGACAGAGGGAGTGCATGTGTCCAGCCTGCGTGGGTGCACTAGAGCCCCTGTAGGCATATGTAGGTTCCTCTCACAAGTACCCTAAGATTTTCTGGCTTGAAAGGTGGACGCAGGGGAGGGGGAGAAGAAAATGAAACAGTATAGTCCTTAGATTGATTCCAGCCTCAGCCTGATGTCTTCGCTGAGGAGGAAGAGTTTGTGATCTGGCACAGGTGCCTGGAAACAGAGGTTGGGGCCTCTATGAGATAGCAAACTGCTTTCCCTGGCCAATGACCCTGCCATGCTTGTCCATCACACCTGTCTAGTCCCCACCTATTGTCTTCCCTCATGGTAGGATGGAGATAGTAGCAGGAGGCCTGAGTCACTGACAAAAAGAGGAGGGTGGGAGCAGTGCTCCACTGCACCCAGCAGGCATAGCACCAGGCGGGGTGTGGGCTCATTCTGTGTGTTCCTGAAGATCCCACCTGCCGTGACTTGGTGATACCATTGCTATTGGTGGACTCACAATGCCCATGGATACTTGGGGAACACTCAGCCCCCACACTGAGGATGAGGTCTGATCCTCTGGCCATGGCCCCCAGCCTCCAAGGCGTGGGCCCTGCCTGCCTCTCAGATCTCCTGTCTTCCCTTCTCCTTTCTCTCCACTCAGTCCAACCACTCCAGCCCCTGTGTAGCTCTAAGACCAAAACTGGTGCCCTGAGGACCTGGTGACCTCTCTGCCAAGGACATACACCCTCAGTTCTTCAAGACCAACTCCTCACTACTAAGGGGCAGGTGCCCAGTCGGAAAGGCTCTGTCTGTCCCCTGGCCAGTGTCTTCTCCCAGGTTACTCTTCTTGCCTCCCCCAAGCATTCTTCCCTCTCTAACAGCACCCTGTTCTCTGAATTATCACTTGTCTTCTCCCAGTGAGACGTGCCACATCCCAGCACCTGGGACAGGGTCTGCCATGAAGACAAGGAGTGGCTCGAACAGACTCTTGTTGAATGAACAAAGGAAAGCCACCCACAGGCAAGAGTGAGTTACCCAGGTCTTTGCCAAATCTGTACTGCTTGAATCCTCCAAAGTGAGTAGCTGCCTCGGTCTTGTTGTACAAGTCAACAAATGCAGTGCCTGCTGCCTTGAGCTTGTTACTGACATATTAGGACTTGGTTGAGGTCCTTGGTGAAGACTCCAGAAACCAGGCCAAATCCCAGGGCATTGGCCCAAGACAACACAGCATACACATTCCTGGAGGAAAAATCCTCCCCGAGGGAGTGGCAGAGGGTCCAGCCTGGGCCTGGGGTACAGAAAGACTAACAGCTATTCTCACTGTACACTCCCTGATCTCTACGTGGCAATGCTGGGAAAGTCTCTGCTAAGTCATGGAAAAGTGGATGCCCAGAGGGCAAGAAAACAGGAGAAGCTCACACAGAGTTCAACATGGTCCCAGCATGGGTTGAGGACAAGTCAGATATAGACCATGAGAGACCCTAGTGTGTAGTAATGGAGATCAGGTTGCCATGGCAGGATGACAGGTCACTATTGACATCTCTTAACACAGTAGGAGAAGTCACTAGAGCTCTGGAAGTTGCATGTAAAGGTATTAATGGGGCTCCCAAGGCCACTTAGGAGGCTGCTGTGACAGGCCAGGCAAGACAAGATGCAGGGAGCCTCTGGCACAGTGGTGGCAGGTGCAAAAGAAGCAGGAGACAAGAGTGATGCTTGGATTTATTTATTTGTACTTATTTATTTATTTTTTTCAAGACAGAGTCTCACTTTATCACACTCAGTAGGTAACATCATGTCATAGTTCACAGCAACCTCCAACTCCTGAGCTTAGAAGATTCTCTTACCTCAACTGCCCAAGTAGCTGGGACTACAGGTGCACACCAGAACGCCTGGCTATTTTTTTGTTGCAGTTTGGCTGGGGCCGGCTTCAAACCTGCCACCCTCGGTATATGGGGCCGGTGCCCTAGCCACTGAACCACAGGCACCACCAGATGCTTGGATTTAATAGAACTAGAGAAACAATTAGAAGTAGAGGATAAAAAAAAAAAAAAAGAAAGAAAGAAAAAAGAAAAACAAGAAGTAGGGGATTAAAAAAAAAAAAAAAAGATAACCCTCTGTTTGTTCTTCCTTTTCTTGCCTCCTTCAGTCTGTCAATGCTACTGTGTACCTCCTGTGTGCAAAGCCTGAAGAGGGAGCTTATGTGGTGACAGACATGGTGACTATCTGCAGGGAACAGAAAGGAAGGAGCACAAATAGCCCATTCCTGAAGCTCCTGTTCCTCTGCCTGGGATGGCTTGGTCAGAGAGGAATCTGGAGAAGCAGGTGTGGACACTGTGATGACCACTGAGTTAAAGAGCCTGAGGGATATACAGGTGGAGGTGTCCAGTGGAAGCTATGTGGTCAGGAGCTCTGGGTGGGCTAGAGCCAAGAAAGATACACCTGGGAGGATCTGAGCCACTGTAGAAGGTGAGATCCTCCAGGTCAAGTGTACACTACAAAAAGAGCTCAAAGCCAAGGACAGACCTGGGGATGTACCTACACTGACGGGACAGGTGGAAAAGGAGTTTCCACAAAAGACTATCAAGAAGTAATAGCCAAAGAAGTAGAAGGAAAATCACAAACTCTAGTGTTACAGAGTGCATAGGAGGAGAGAAATTCACGGCAGTGGTGAGTTTAGGGGAAACCAAAGTTCAGTATGATGTGGATTAAAACCACCGCTGAGTAATGCCTCCAGTTCTGCATTCTCACCTTGCTAGGCCTCACCTGAGTCTGGCTGGCACCACGTCACTCTCCCCCACAGTTCCAGATGGGGCCTGAAGCCCGACTGTGCAGGTCTCTGGCCTCCAGCTGTCCTCAGTGAGAGCTGGGCAGGAAGCCAGAGGCCATGGCACTGGGTACTGTAGTTTACTCACGCGGGCCTGGCATGCTCAAACTGACCTGGCCGAGGGCCTTGATTCTCACCACAGATCAGTGTAGCCCCTTCTGGCAATACATGCAGCAGCCTCATCAGGTGTCCTTGATGTTTCTGTGGCCCATGGGTGGTGTCCTCATGTGGAGGATTTCCAATCTTCATCTTACTCCCTACTTCCTCCTGTGGGAAGTCCTCCAAGTCAGGTTTTGCTTGGATTTTGCTGCAGTTTCTGACAACGGCTCACCCCTGACCCACCTCCCATGTTTGCATTTCTGGTACCCACACCTGACCCCTGGAGAAAGTAGGTGCTCTATCTGCTAGTTCTCAGGGCTTTCCAAATTCTGGTTCCAAACTTACCTTCCAGGTTGAAACCCCCAATGCTGCCTGTATGCAAAAGTACTAAAATCTCCAAGGGAGATCCAAACCCAGGGAGGCCTAGTGACCACCCCTTCCTTCGATTCTGCCTGTTTCAAATGCATCTTTGAAGCTTCTCCCCCAGGACTCCTTCCCTGTTGCCTCAGCCAACACAAAAGTTAGTCTAGGCTTTGCAGGAATGTGACAGTAGAGGACATCTGACAATTCTGGGATAGGGGGAAGTGGAGTCAGCAAGTGAAGCAGGATATAGGAGGAGGCATTTAGGAGCTTAAGAAACATCACCAGGGGCAGACTTTCCCCACTGTACTGCACTCAGCCTCCCCTCACCCCCATACCCTTCTTGGCTTTCTAAGGTCAAACAAGGTCATCCCACCCTCATTTAAGCCACATCATGGTCATCATGTACTGGCCTCCTCTTTTGGGCCAGACCCTAATCAGACACAGGGGGACTCAAGCACTTGGGACCAATCCTCTGCCCTTCAGCCAGCACTCATTTAACACCTCTGACTGTCCTAAAAAGGGTCTCCATCCTGATGCCAAGCTCCTGACCTGTTTTGCTCCCTGCTCCTGCCTTGAAGTCTCAATCGTCTCCCTGTTCTCCAGTTGCAGAGAAAAACTCATGAGGCCTCCTGGAAGCCTCTCTCTCTCCCTTTATCAAGGATCACAACTATCTAGAGAATTATCCCTGACAACTCCTCTACAGATCCCTAGACAGCACTTCTCTTCCCAGCTCCATGCCCCCCACAGTACAGCCCACTCAGTGGTCCACCAGGACCACCCCCTCATCTCCACTTGTCCTTGGGATCCTGTCCTGGCCAAGCTATTATTGAGCTGGGCCTTTCATAGCAATGGGAGTTAGACAGTCTGGCCACAGATTATACAAGTAGACACACTTTGGGCAGTGCCTCCTATAAAGGGCTGTAGCTTATGTCCCCACCCCTTGAGTCTGTGCTGGCCAGTGACTTGTTGGCTGGAAGCATGTGGTGAAAGCCATGTCTTGCAAGTTCTAAGAGGCTTCTGGTCTCTCTTGAATCCTGCGAGGATGCCCCAGAACAAGCTGCAGAACAAAGGACTGCAGGAGCACAGTCAGTAACCTACCCAGATGCCAGTTCACAGAACAGATGCCAAAACAAGCTCAGGTGGACCCAGCTCGTCTCAGCCCAGGCTGACAGCTGAGAATCATGAGCTGGGTGAATGGCTGCTACTTGTAGCCACTGCAGAGCAAGAGTTGTTTGTTGCAGCCTAGCCTGGAAAGACCCTCCCTTTCCCTGCCCTCCCCACCCTGACCCCTTCTCTTCTCCAGGGCTCTCTTGCATGGCTCCCCATCCCAACCTGCAGCTCACAGGCCCTCTCTCTCCCTCTGGCTTCCCAAATACACTTTCTCTAGAGAAACACATAGAGATTCTTAATTGACTCTCTGACATCCCTGTCCTATCCACTGGGATGCCATGCTGCTCCCCAATTGAGCTGGGGAAGGGCTGCCAGCTGGGCTGAGCCAGTTTCCACTTGTTCCTGTCCCTGGCCTGGCAGTCTGTGGGGAAAGAGTGGAAAGATGCTGTCTAGAGAATACCAGATCCCCGTGGCTGTACGGCGGCTGCTGGTATCTTCAGGACCTGATGGCAGCTGCTACTCCCCAGCCTGGAGGCAGACCATAGGCAATGACTGCTCCAGGACTGCTGCCTGTGGTCAGGCTGGCGCTGGATTTAACCTGAGGTCACCACCTTGCTCCTCTTTGTCCCATTCCCTCCTGGCCCCTTCCACCTCCTAAGCCTTACCCAGGAGGCCCCTTATTAAACCATGTGCACCTGAATTATTGCCTCAGGCTCTATTTCTAAGGAACCAACCCAAGATATGCCCATTTTGGTTATGTCAGTTTAAGCCATTTTTCTTTTTTGCTTTCTTGCAGAAATATTGATAGTAAAGTCAGTGAAGACTCAGTACAGTTCCCTGAGGGTCCTCTGACTCAGGTAGATGTAGAGCTTGGCCTCATCTGACCAAGCAATGACTCCCCTCCTCCAGCTGCCCAGCCAGCTGCTGTCCTGGTGAGCCAGCACCCCCAGATCCTCTAAACAGGGCCTATCATTGTTGGCCTTGGCTCTGGGGCCAAAATCCTAGGGTGGAGGGGCCCACCCAGGGGCAGTGAACAAGGTCCCTCCATCAATGTCCCCATCGAATGGGACTTGACTCCCACTCACGTTCATGCTAGGGCATCATTCTTCCTGCAAGGCAGGACGGAACTTAGACAGGGGGTGTGGGCTTATCTGGGCCTCTGGTTGAACAAGTCCTTAATAGTTTTTTCCCACAGGAGCAAAAAGAGGACAGTGACAACACTAATGATGAAAACAGGAACCGACGCTCACATGGCACTTGCCATATGCAGCTTTTGTCTTAAGCCGCTTAGACACATTCATCCTGTCAAAGGCCCAGAAAGTCAATGTTACCATGTCCCTGTTATGCAGATGGGAGCACAGAGGCCCAGAGAGGATAAGTAACTTGCTCGAGGCTGCCCTGTGGGACAGTGGTGGAGGCAGAACATGTGCATGTGGCCACCACAGAGGGGCTGCTGTCAAAAGGGCTGTATCTGAGTTCTCAGAGTTCTGCTTTGGTCTCCCTCTATCTTTTGAGTTTGTTGTGTGTATTGAGGTTTATAGTATACTCTAGGCTGCATGTAGGTAGTAATGTGGTGTCCATACTGAAGTAGATTAGTATACCTGGTTTGCTCATCTCATGGACGGAAAAGGTTGCCATGCTTACTTCAAGGCAGATGGAGTGTAGCCTGTGTTTCTCTGTTTTATATATAATGTATGTATTGCACAAATATTATGAATGTTTGTGTATATACAGAGGTTATTAACATTGTAATATTCAAGTCACATTTGTCTTCTGCAATTATAAGAGGTGTTCAACAGAACTTGTATTCATCTTTTGTTATCAGTATATATTTAGTATTACAATTTTAATACAGGTTTTTTGTATCTTAATCGTGTGTACATTTTTTGGGCACCCTCTGTATATGTGTGTGTGTAATAGGCATCTGATTCCCATCAGGGACTGTCCTGATGGTTATGAAACTCCTTGGGGCATATTTTTGGAGGGTACATGTCCTTCTTGCCCCATGTTCCCTTCTTGCCACTGAGGCTGGGCTGAACGTGTGCATTTGTGAAACCAGAGCAAGGTCCTTCTGCCCCTGCTATCACTGTCCTCTGTCCCTGTTGCACCCCTGAACTAACCCTAGGCCCCCACCATGGCCCTCCAGGCCCAGCCCTCACTACTCTCATAGCCTTGTTGAGGTCATAGTCAGCAAACATGATGATGGGCAACTTCCCACCCAGCTCCAGTGACACCTTCTTCACATTAATCAGGGCACAGATGAAAAGGATTGTGGGTGTGGGGCTGGTGTGGGAGATAGCACCTTCTCCCTGTCCCACCCCTTGCAGCTTCATGCCCTCTCCTGTTTTTCCCACATACTACTCAGGCCTTTGCTCTGAGGCCCCTCGGGAAACTCTTCTTCAGACATCAGTGCATTTGACTTTTCACTTCCCTCATGCTTGTGCTTCCCTCTCAGGGCCTCTCTGATCACCCTGTACACAACTGCAACCTGCTATGCCCTGAAGTGCTGCACCCATGGTGTCTCTATACCTGCCTGAGACCCCCAGAATGTGCGAGGTGCCAGTGTGGGCCTGTGTCTTTCCAGTTCCCACTATGGCCCCATGCTGAGTATGGTGCCTAACATGCAGCTGGCACTCCACAAGTACTGGACATACACATCAAAACAGAACCATCACCCTGTGCAGCCACAGTGCCCATAGAGGCTTTGGCATCTCAGGTTTTTGGTGGCAATGCAGAGAGAAGCTGGGAATGATATTGTGCATGTCAGTGGGCAATAAAGGGACTCAAGATACTGTTGCCAAATGAATACTCAGCAGAGGCAGCAAACCATGACACTGCACATGGGAGGAGCAGTCTCCCTGCAAAGGGCCCCTCGGTCTGAGGTGTGGGCCACAGGTTGACTTCGCTACCTGGGAGAGGAAAGCCAGAGCAGGAAGGGCTGGCCTGAGCCTGTCCCCCGAGCCCCACTCCAGGGAGTAAAAGCTGACATAGCTTGGGCCCTCACTGGAGCTAACTCATCTGTGCTCAGATGTGACAGCCCACCTTCCACAGAGAGACAGCACAGCTGGCTCTAGAATCAGGACACACAAACAACCTGTGACAACTCGCAGTTATGACCAGTGTCCCTCTGCCCCCTCTCCTGCCAACGATGGTGAGGTGTGCTCTGTGGTAGGCTGGCCTGGCTGCTGGGACATTCAGAATGAATTAGAGAAGTCCCACCTAGGCAAATTTACAGCCCGATGTCACCCTCTACTGACCCCAAAGATACAGTACATCACCAGTGTTGGTGGTGGTTTCTGAGCCAGTGGGGTGGGAGGGGCACTTCAGTAACAGATCCTGCTCAGTGGGGCACAGAGAGGCTGTGGGAAGCCAGGGTAGAACTCCAGAAGGGACCCAGGGAGAAAAGACACCATTGTGCATTGGGATCTATGACTGGGAGACTCTGTTTTAACCCCAAGCAGCCCTCCTCCTATTTAATTGTCACACAGTAGCCGGATGGTCCTGGAGGTCACAGGAGTGACCCCCCCCAAGCAGAGACAGAAAGGGATGATCCCATACCCTTGGGGAAAGGCAACAGAGAGCCCATGGGCCCACATGCTAATAGGTGCATGGCCTTTTGTGCACCTGACACTCCAAGTGCACGTGTACAGCAGGGACCAGCTCCAGCACCAACCAGACGTCTCCTGCGCTAGCCAGGGCTCTCACTGCCACCTGAGGTCTGGCCCCCACTACCTCTCCAAGCTTGTGGGCAATGTAGACCCAAAATCTGAGTCTGTCAGAACACCTTCATGGAGCTGGTGGGAAACTGAAGCCCTATCACATTGTGAATTAGAGACAGAGCTAGGGAGGTGACCCTGGTCAGTTTGCAGCCACAGTCCAAGGATTGAGAGGTGAGAGAATCCTCTAGAAATAGAATAAAAGCCTCAAACACTAGCCACACATGTAATGGGAATTTTTCTTGGGGGGGGTAACCACCTGAAAAGGAACAGGTAAAATTAATCATTATCATTTCTACCTGAAATCAATGTAAAAGTGTACTTGAGATACTTCACTTTTTTTTGTGCACGCTGCTTTCAAAATTGGTGTGTACTTTGCATATATGCACACCTCAGTTTAGGTCAGCCCCTAAGGTGCTCCGTGGCCTTGTGGCACAGCACCAGCCCCTCAAGGGCTTGGCAGAAACTCAGACACTCTGGGTGTACATTGTTAATGATGTGTCCTCAGGTCTGGCTGCATGCAGAGCCTGACATGCAGGACCCAGCTCACTGGCTTTGCTGACCACCCTGACACAGCCTCCAGGGAGTCCCCGACCCCACCCCAATCACTTACCTTGCAGACAGAATGGGGACCAAACACCCCATTCTTCATTCTTGGCAGGGGAGGGCACCCCCAGGAAAAGGAAAAATTAAAGAGTGAGCTGAGGGAGTCAGAACAAAGACAAGTCAGCTAGTTTACCTTTAAGCCAGCCATTGTTAAATTTCATATCTGAACAAGTTTCTAGCATTTCCTGAAATTCTGGCCTATTGGGAATACACCATACACAAATACCCCTGCTGAGTCTGTGAACACTCTGAGGAAAACAATAGTCATAGAAGAGACTGTGGCAAGTCATAGAAAATATACATCTTCTACGTCATTTTCTACCCATTAAACAGACAAAGCAGATGCCCACTGTGGAGATTTGCATTTGCCTGGGGTAGAGATCAAGGGAACAGCTCCAGCCCTGAGATATGGCCAGGAGGGCTTACATTCCTTATGCAGAGGAAGATCCTCTGTGGTAGTGATGAGAGGAAAATGCCTCTCTCCCACACATTCTTCAGAGAAGATTAACACCAGTGGCATTTTACTCCACAGTGAACTAGTGGAGTTTAATACCTCCCTAGTAATATGTGTGTGTGACTCTAGACAGGAGGCTTCCCCACACACGGCTAAAGTTTAGGATTCCTCAAAACTGCTCAAATCCTTAAAGTTTAATAATAACAATAGGAGCTGATATGCTCACTCAGAGAAACTGCTGCTGTCTTTGTTCCCTCCCTCAGCTCACCACCTGGGCAAAGATATTTGAATGAAATTTTGGAACAGAGACTTGGGGCTCCTCACCTGAGCCCATAAGTAGGCAGTAGTCCCCTGAGCTCCCACCTTTGAAAATTCTATTCTGTGTCGTCTCTTTCTTTATCATCATTTTTAACTTTATATTTCTTCAGTCAGTCGTGCCAGTTCCATGGGTTTTAGCAGACCCCGCTCCCAGGGCAGGACCCTGACATACCTCTACTGACATGTGTTCCCACGTCTGTGGAGCCTGGGAAGCTGATCTTCCTCACATCAGGTGCTCCAAGAGCCTCTGGCCAACCAGCGAGCCTACAGGTGGGAGGGTGGGAGTCATATTGGCCCACGGTGCTGGGGGAGCCATAAGCCCCTCCTGGTCATCACACATCCAGTCTAGGGCCAGAGTGCTGCACTGTGCTCCCCATGTGCTTAACACACTTGATCCCTAGGGGTCACTTCACCTTGCTCCAGGTCAGGGGTTGCAGTGTCCCCAGCATAAGCTCCAGCACCCCCGCATGTGACTGTATTTGGAGAAAGCAACATTACACAGGTAATTGAGGCAAAAGAGTTCACTGGGGTGGAACCTAATCCACTATGACTCCTCTAAAAAGAGGACATTAGGATACAGATACTCAGATGACGAAGATCACATGAATACACAGGGAGGAGATGGCCATCTATAAGCCAAGGATAAAAAGCCACAGAAGAAGCCAAAACCCTGCTATATCAGGCTTTTGGACATCCAGCCTCCAAAACTGAAAGGATATATGCCTGCTGTTTAAACCCCTGGTCTGTGGTACTTGGTTATGTCAGCACTGGAAAACCAATGCACTCTCCCACCAGGGCAGATCCCAAGGGCAAGGGGGCACTAAGGGCACAAAGGTCACGGGGAGGTATGACACATACTCTTATTTGGAATGCTGTGACTGCTGTTCCATCTCACACCACATGGCCTCCCCACTTCAAGCCAAGCCCTGCACACACCCTGTCCCCCAACCAGGCCAATCTTTCTTTGTTACCCAAGTCTCCATCTCAGTGAGACTTCAGAGTGGCCTCCCTGCCACTGCCTCCTCCTAATTGCAGCATGAGCTCTGCTTCCTTAAGCCTCTTCCTTATCTTGGTTACAACTCTGCATTCTCCCAACTTGGTTCTCATTTCTCTTGACTCTTTCCATCTCCTTTCCTCACCAACCTAGCTCTATCTTGGGACCTCTTCTCTCCTCAGTTAACACTTCCTACTCAGATGATCTCACCTCACCCTCCAAATGCCATCTTCAGCTACGTCATGGCCTAAATCTGCATCTCCAGTCAAGCTCTGCTGAGATCCAGATCCATTCCTCTGCCAACTTGGAGTCTATACTTGCATGTCTTATAGCCTTTAAAGTTCAACATATTTGACACTGAACTTTATTTTTCCCCTAGACCTGCTCTTTATCTGGAGCTCTCCTTCTCAGAAAACCACCTCTCCTTGCAGCCAGTTTCTACAAGCCAAGAATGCAGGAGTTGGCTGAGTAACAGCTTCCCTGCAACTGGGCATGGCGTCTGGGGAGACAAGACTCCAGACATCTCTGGCTGGTGGGATATGCCTATGATCATCCCTTTGAGGATACAGGGAGCCAGCAACAGACTTCTGGACCCCAGGAGGAGGACAAAAACAGTGGAAAACTGGCAAGTGTCTGTGTGTGTTCGATCGACCTAATCACACAGGTAACCGTGAGTACAAGCAGCAGTGAGACTGCAAACTGGAAAGGCCTTACCTGTGAACTTTTTTGGTGTTCTTGGACTTGGCACTCAGTTGAGCTTCCTGAGGGAGAGCTTGAGCAAAAGTGTGGAGAACTTTGGGCATTGCCTGGGGCCCCAAAATGAGCCACGGAGCTGGGCTCAGTGAAAGCCATTGTGTGAAAAAACTGTTCCGGCAAGCTCTGCCCTCAGGGTCCCAGAGCAAGGAACAGGCAGGACAAAGTAACCTAGTGACTAAGCAGCTTAAAGGTGGGGACTGAACTGCCTCACAGCCCTAATCCTTAGGAGCAGAGT
Organism: Loris lydekkerianus; assembly: GCA_963574355.1. Lineage (NCBI taxonomy): Eukaryota > Metazoa > Chordata > Mammalia > Primates > Lorisidae > Loris > Loris lydekkerianus. The sequence continues at coordinate 943 of CAUYPK010047334.1, read as the reverse complement.
GAGACGGTTTTGGCACACTGGAGCCTTGGGCTGTTGCCTTGGGTAGAGTGCCCTGACATTGCAGCTCATAGCAACCTCAAACTCCTGGGCTTGGTGCTGCCTAGACCTCCATAAGAGGTGTGCAGTGACCCCCAACCGGTGACCTGCGCCCACTGGGGCTCCACATTTCCTGATCAGGAACTGCGGGAGCCACGCAACCCTGCGCCCCTGCCCCTCCTGTGTCCTCCCAGCCTCCACGCTAGCTCATCCATCTGACCAGAGACTCTGGTAGCTGCGTGCCCTCTGGAGCTCTCCCTGCCTCTGCGAAGAGCCCTTCTCCTGGCCAGAGACTGCTAGAGCCTTGGGTTCTCTGCGCCAAAGTCACTGGGCGCCAGGCACAGAGAACCGTGAGCACCACCCCCAGCCCTGTTGCTGAAACTGGGTGTATCGAACACTGGAGCTGCTTCTACACCCAGAACTCCATAACTAGAGCATCCCCAAAAGAACTACACAGGGTCACTCCCTACAAAGATCCAGCAACAATAGAGTGATCCGGCTGGGGTCTAATCTTGGAGAGACACCTCCCCAACTCTGAGTACGGCCAGAGGCAATGGTGAAAAGCAATCATGAGGCAAAATCAACAGAAAAACTCTGAATAATATGAAGCTCTGAATAATATGAAACTCTGAAAATATGAATAATCAGAGTAGATCAACTTCCCCAACGATCAATGGGGCAGAAACAGCACAAGACCCCATCCACAAACAAATCGCTCAGATGTCAGAAATTGAATTCAGGATCTAGATAGCAAATAAGATCAAAATAGAATTCCAAAGGTTATCTCAAGAATTCAACGGATTCAAAGAGCAAATGACCAAAGATTTTGAATCATTGAGACAAGAAGTTGCATCCCTCAAAGATCTGAGAAACACAGTAAAATCCCTCAGTAACAGAATGGAGCAAG
>CAUYPK010047333.1:0-10058 GCA_963574355.1 Loris lydekkerianus | reverse complement strand
AGCTGGAACATATTCTTCTTAGTAAAGTATCTCAAGAATGTAAGAAAAAGTATCCAATGTACTCAGCCCTACTATGAAACTAATTTATGGCTTTCACATGAAAGCTATAACCCAGTTATAACCTAAGAATAGGGGGAAGGGGGAGAGGGAGTGGAGGGAGGGGGAAAGGGGGCAGAGGGAGGGTGATTGGTGGGATTACACCTGCGGTGTATCTTACAAGGGTATATGTGAAACTTAGTAAATGTAGAATATAAATGTCTTAACACAATAACTAAGAAAATGACAGGAAGGCTATATTAACCAGTGTGATGAAAATGTGTCAAACGGTCTATAAAACCAGTGTGTGGTGCACCATGATCGCATTAATGTACACAGCTATGATTTAATGATAAAAAAAAAGAAAAAAAAAGAAAAATAAATAAATAAATCTGATAGCTCATTTAAAAGCACATCGAATCTGTACACAACCTCTGGATGAAATAGTACAACACAAAGTGGAGGGTTCATCACAACCAACATCTAAAATTTCCCCTTTCCCCCTCTCCGCTCTTCCTGAAATTTCCACATCAGTGGAAACTGCCTGAATCTCACCCACTCTCAACTCCTCATTTCAATCCCCAAGTTTCTCAAATTTTTGTATCCTTCAACATCTTTCCCCCCTCTCCAATCTCTTATAGCTCTTTACTCCATGAATGGTAGTAATAGCAAATGACACACAGAATTACAATATGTCTGACATTTTCAGCTTCCTTACACTTATCAACTCATTTCATCTTCACAGTCACATAAGGTAGATATTGTACCCGACTCATGAGGACACAGAGATAGAAGTTAGTTGCCCAAGGTCACCCAGCAAGTAAGTGGTAAAAGTGGGATTTGACTCCAAAATTTGAGCTCTTAAGAGTTTATTATCTGGTATTCTGTATTATATGCCCATTACATAGGTCTATACAACGAAGGAGTGCAGGGGGCTGCCTGTAGAAGCAATGACTATCCCTGTTGGAAACCAAGGACAAGAAGGAAAATGGCAAACATTCATAATAAAAATTTTTCCTGAAAAAATAGCGTTAAATTTTTGCCCTAATATAAATAAGAACAACAAAATGCATGGAAGAAAAACATGTTACTAAAAACTGTAGAAAGGTGCAAAGGGAAAGAAAGTCCTAAGTAGCTCCGGACTAGGAGACTTTAAGCCACCAGCATTAACATTCTTCCTTGGAAGATCATGAAGGCACCTGCTGTTGTACACTTGGAAGTTCCCGTGAGCATCTTTTAGACTTGCTTATTAGTTACATACTAATTTCTTGGGGACTTCTTGTCTTAAGAGATAGCTGCGCTCTCTTCAGTTCTTTGCGGGAGGCAGCATTTGGGCAGCCCTCAAGCTTGCTCTTCACCCAGGTACGTGTCTTAGATAGCCCTCTTTCTTTGAATATGAACAGAACCTGTGTGTGTTATGCAAGATAACGCCCATGATTAGGTTACATTATATGGCAAAGGTGAGAGTATTTTACAGATATAATTAAGGTCCCTCAGCAATTGACTTTGAGTTAATCAAAAGGAAGATTATCCTGAGTGTGCGTGACCTCATTAGGTAATCTCTTAAAAGAGAGTCTCCTACTGGCTTTGAAAAAGCAAACAACCACGTGTAAATTGTCTTTGGGGGTGAGGGGCCACATAGCAAGGATTGGATGGCAGCCTGTAAGTGCTAAAAATGGTTCCTAGTGCCAGGCAAGGTGGCTATGCCTGTCATCCTAGCAGTCTGGGAGGCCAAGGCGGGTAAATTTCCTGAGTTCACAGGTTCTAGACCAACCTGAGCAAGAGTGAGACCCCATCTCTAAAAGTAGCTGGCATTGTGGAGGGCACCTGTAATCAGCACTCTACCCAGAATGACAAAGTGAAACTCTGTCTCAAAAAAAAAAAAAAAAAGAAAGAAAAGAAAAGAAAAGAAAAGTGGTTCCTAGTCACTAGCTGTCAAGAAAACAGGGACTTTGGTCCTATAACTGCAATTGAATTCTGCCAACCTGAGAAGCTGGAAGAGAACTCCAAGCCTTACAGGCAGTCACAGTCCTGGCTGATACCTGACTGACTTCAGCCTGGTGACACCCTGATGGGAGGGTGCAACTCAGAAAATGCTAAGATAAGATAATAAATTTGTGTTGCATTAAGTCACTAAATTGGTAATTTATTATAAAGCCATAGAAAAGCAATACACACTATGACCTCAATGACATTGTCCAGTAGGGGGGTTGTGGGCCCCAGGAACAATTATCTTTGTGAACAGTCACTGCAGTTTACAGTGTCACAGCTCAGGGAACCCCAGCAGAGGAGACAGCAGTGGCCACCAGTGAGGGGACTGCGATCCGAAGCACAGGGGTGCCGTGTGTCCCTAAAGGAGGGCTTGGCACCCAGTGACTTAGATGGGATGTGCTAGGTTTACTAAGCACTTTGCAGAGATTGGAATGAAAGCCAGGAAATTCAAGTGTAGAGTGGGATCTGGATATGTTATCAAGGCAGTAGATGGGACAGAGGCTGGGAAAGAAGGGCAGAAATCACAATAAAGGAAAACTGTCCTCATGCTTAGTTGGCACAAGCTCTCGAATAAGACCGGGGTTCAAACTCCTCATCCCATCTTTTATTCTGTGCTCTTTAACAAGAGACCTGAACCATAGGTTCATCTTCTCTAAAATGGGTTTTAGAAAACCTCCCTCACCAGGCTGCTGTGAGAATAAAAAGCAAACAGATTTAAATACGCCAGTATAAATCCAGATACATAACAGACACCCAATATGGGGTAGTTATTACTATACGATAATAGAATATTGTAAAATGTATTAACTGCCGATGACCATGCAACAAATCACCACAAATTTAGTGGCTTAAAGTAACACAAACTCATAGCTGGACAATTTCCTCTGAAAGCAGAACATGCAAAGCTGTTGCACTTGGGAAGAGGACCCCCAGCCAAGGTGATGGCAACATTTCCCTTAGAGATGATTCTGGCCCCCAGTATAGAAGTGATGGAGGTGGAAGTTGGCGTGAAGGGAGCATAGACATGGAAAGGGAGGCCAGGTTAGTCCTCATCAAAACAGCTGTCAGAAAAAGTCTCGGGAAGCGAAATCAGCCCAAGTCAGGGCCAAATGCCTCTCCCACCCACCATTCTGCTCTGGATCTGACGCTGTGGGTCTTGTCATTTAACAGAGCTCCTTGGTCAAATGGCACTGATTCCCCAGCAGACAGATATTATTTCTGTACATCATTAAGTTCACTGTTTTTTCTCACAATTCTGTAATAGTGGGTGGTTAACAGAGCCTCTCCCAGAGCTGGTCTCCTCACCAGAGTGAACGTTCATGGGAAGTCTGTGTCCCTCCTAAGGCCTTGCATGTTCCTGCTGAAGACTTGTGTATCTTCTTCCAGGGTCTAGGGAAGGGGGATACCCCAGCCTGGTCCCTAGCACCAATGTTTCCTTAAGTCTCATTGCAGTCACCGTGGCACGTGCCATAGTGCTGAGCACAAAGGACACCTAACCAATTCACCTGCCCCCCACCGTGTACCTTGCCTGAACCAAGAGCACCTACTTGCCAGAGCTCTGACATCTTGTCACTCTGGGGCTCACATTAAGCCTAAGAGTTGCTTGGAGCAAGAGGGCCTGGTCCCTCTCTCATGAGCAAGTTCCTAAGTCTGATTAGGGACGGAATTGAGAGTGAAGCCCAGAATCTGATTCCTTGTCCAGTCCACTTTCTACCCCACTGCACTTCCTACCATGAGTCTGTGGTCACAAGCCATCACTTTCATCCTCACCTTGGGTAATCTGCTCCCGTCTCTCAGATGCTTCAGAGATTCTGGACAGGAGCTGATCAGAGAAGTTTGCTTTTCCACTCCCCTCCCACAGCAGGGCCAATGCTACGAGCATGCAGCCTGTGCAACCCCACGTGGCCTATGCTTAAGAGGGTCTCCAGTTTGTTTTACTGCTCTGTTGTCATCTTCTTGAAATTCTTAACAATTTTTGAACAGGGAACCATACATTTTCATTTTGGGCTGATTCCCCACAAATTTTGTCACTGTTCCTGCCTACAAGAAAGATACAAGGAGCTTTAAATACATTTGCAAATTGGAGGGAGAATCCAAATCTCTTTTCTTATTGATTAACCAAACCCCAGGCATTTATTATAATTTCGTGTCATATCAGCATTACCCCCAATAAAACTAGGTTGATTTTGTTGGCCTGTAGACTGATGATATTAACAGAAAAGATGGTACTTGTGTGAATGGCATGTAAAACATCACAGGACAGCCTACCCTCCCAGGAAGATTCCTGAAAACTCCTCTCTACTCTCTCCATCCCCCTCCATCCTGGTCTCTTCTCTACTCTCTCCCCACCCCCTTCTCCACTGGAGCTGTGTCATTGACAATGTTCCCTTGAAATCTCCTCCAACATAACTTGGCATACTGGGCCTTTTCCTCATCTCCTGTTGCTCATCTGTGTTTGTTAAATATTATTTGGCACATAGGAAGCTCTTGAAAACAAGCGTCTTGGATTGCAGGGGATGGGCGGGGGGCTTGTGAGTTGTACAGGAATGAGGCTGTGCTGGGGCTTTCCTCTCTCCTGATCCCTCCCACATCAACACTGTGACACAGACAGGGGCACAAATGTGTGGAGACAGAAGATGCAAAAGCCACAAAAGCCTTTGGAAATAAGGCCTGGTCACTCAGCTAGACTTAATGGCATGAATTCTGGAGGAGGCTAGAAAGGAGGCTGTTTGTTCTCCTTATTTGCTAAGCTCGTGTCACCCGCCTTGGCTCCACAACCAGAGCTGTCACCAAGGACCTCTAGCACTGGCTGGGATCTGGTAGCTCAGTGGTCTCTAAATGGCTGACCCTCAACTAGTTTCCAGAGTGAAAAGGTAAAATAGTCACTTGAATAGCATCCCTCTCCAGCCAGGGCCCTGCTGTCCTCACCCCGTTTAATGAGCATCATTTCTGACACCACAGCACTTTTCTAGGACCTGTGGGTAGATGAAGAGTAGGTTTCTGGTTGGGAATAAGATGTGGCACTCCCCCACTCTTGGAATAATGTTTCTGATCTTGACAATGACAATCCCATGCATCTGAACAGCATTTCCCATTTCTCGAGGCCCTGGGTAACGCAGCATCTTCTACAATTCTCTTGCCACCCTTGGAAGACAAGCAGGGCGACCCTTATACCCATCTTACTGAAGAGGCAGCTGAGGCTGAAACACATTCGTGCCATTCTGGCAGGGAACTCAGCCTCATTGTGCGTGGAAGCACCTTTGGAGCCATAATTCTGGCCTCTGTTTAAAGATCGAGTTCTCATGGCAAAGTGTCAATGATGAGAAGTCTGTTTCCTTAGACAATGGGAACATTGACAGTCATTTCCTATTCCCCCTAACTTTGGCCACCCCTTTTGTTGCTGTGGGAGATGGGGTGGCTAGGTAAGACAATTTGCTAAGGGGAGAAAGGAATTTTTAAGGCTGCAGAAAAGGAGTCTGGAAAGGGAGCTGGGGCCTGGAAGAGCGGAGAGTCACTGATTGAAAAGTAAAGGGGAAATTATTCCAATTCTAGCACTGCTGGAAAATGGGAAAGTTATTGCTGCACAAAGACCCTCTCGAACCGCCTGCCTTCCAAAATTTCTACCACACTCTCTGCAGTTACTTGTGTATGGCAGAAGCAGCATCTTTGTATTATATGAACAGTCTGCTTCATAATCAAATACCATCTGTCGCTACATCTGAACTTGTTTTCAACATCTGTGCGTTCTGGTCTTAACAAAGCTTTAAAAACTAATTCAAAAACTTTCACAGATCACTGACTAAATATGTACATTGACCATCTTTCCACATTGGTTTAGAATGTTCCTTCCATAGGTGCCTCCCTCCACTCAAGAAGACATATACACTTGGAGGCTTTATTAAGCTTATTTCATAATGGCCTTGGGTAGCCAAGTGCAAGAGAGGGACACTTGCTTATGCACCGAGAGGGCCCATCACACTCTTTCTTGTGCCAATACAGTCCCTTTCTGCCAATGAGAAACCTGTAAGTTGATCAGCTACCATACCCCAATTACTCAAAATGACACTACAGATAAAACGGCAACCAAGGGGAGAATCAACTGTATGGCTCATCCGCAGCTAAAGTGTGTTTGAACAAATGGTGAAGTAAAACCATGAGAGCTCTCGGGAGAATAAGGACGCTGTTACTTTGCACATGCTTCAGAAATGTGAAGTACATCTTTACAGAACTTTTGGCCAACCCCCTGGCAGATGTTGACCGGTTTTGCTTATGTATACATCAGTTGCAGAACACTAAAACAGAGATTGGAAATTTTAATTTAGTCAAGGCAGTTGGGCTAAAATGATGGCTTTTGTTGAAACCATTAAATAGAGCTGCCTAATGAAGTACAGTACAGGGCTGGCACACAGAGCCCTGATGGGAGGCTGCTGCTTCCAAGCAGGAGAGAGGGAAGGCATCGGCCAGCCACACGGGTCTCAGAACACAGGCGGCGCCGTGTCCTTGGACAGAGCTGAGCACAAGGGCTTGGGGTGGTGGGGGAGAAGGGGAGTAGGGACCGGGAGCGGAGGGCTGTCTGTACACAACACTGATGCGGGGGCAATCTCAGTGAGGGCTCTGTGTGTGTGTGTGTTGGGGCAAATGAGTGTTGCGATTTTGGAAACATTCTCTTTTAAGTTTCAGCAGCACATTTGTAAAGACTCGTGGGCCAAGAGGGAAGTGTGGTGCAATGAGCAGGTGCACAGGCCCTTGAAGGGGACACAAGTGCGCTGGGAGCACAGAGCAGGGAGGGCGAGAAAGTCACAGGCCAGGGGAGCTCAGGGGAGGGTGGGAGGCCACCGGTTAATGAGTCTGGTGATTGATTCCGCCGCGTGCCCTTCCTGGACAGCTTGACAGCAGGAGCCATTAGGTGTGTCCAGGCTGTTTTCCCTTCCACAATCAGGGTCAACTGAGGCAAAGGAAAGCTAACCTCAGTATCGCTAGAAACCCACTTTAGCGTGATGGGGCTGACTGATAATTATTTAGAGCACCGGACATTGACTTTCCGCACAGTGTTGAATCTATTAGGGAGCAAGAGACTTAGTGTGTATTTTTCTATTGTTTTCCTGTGTTAGTGGGAATTTTTATTATCTGCCGACCTAATATCTTAGTGGTCAAGTATGTTTTAAAAAGATACAAATAATACTGCATAGTGAAAATAACTATTATTATTAAGGTATAATTATTTATAACATATAAATAAGTGAAATTGTGTTCAGTAAACACCAATACTTGGCCAGGCATTACTAAAAACAGAGGGAGATTCAGACCTTGTTCATCTTCTGGTAGAAACAGGATGAGGCAGTGGTTGGTTTTCATGAAGTGACTGCTTATTTTGAAAACTACTAAAAGAACTTCTTATTTTTTATTAAATCATAAATACATAGATCATGTATTCATTAATACATTTATGGGGTACAATGTGCCGATTTCATATAGAATTAGAAATGCTTACATCACACCAGTTAATATATACCTCATCTCGTTTACTTTTTGTGTTAAGACATTTATACTCTACACACTAATAGATCCAACATGTACCCCTGCATTATGCACCATTGGTGTGATCCCACCATTCGCCCTCCCTCCATCTGATCCCCAACCCTTCCACTTAATGTTTGTTTTAAATTACGTTGGAGATCAAGCGAATATTGGCATGTTTCTTCCCAAGCTGGCTTATCTGTACTGACATGGCCCTGGACATCAAACAAACAAAAACACGTATGCTGTTGAGTACGGGAGGTAGGTATATTGTGGTGCTGTTCATGGTCTGTCAGGGAGAGTATCAGACTCCTAACTCCTTAAGTAAACCTGGCAAAACCTGGGATTAAACAATGAAAACTGTGTGTTCTAGAAAAGATTGCCAGCCTCTTCAGGGATGAGCATCACTTTATGATCTCTGGCATCCTGTGACATTCGTTCTACACACAGGTGATGTCTTATGGCTACAGGTGGTCACAGACTCCTTGAAATCAATCAGTAAATACAGAATGTCCTGAACCTCAGGTCTGGCAACCACCACTGCAGGATGTTGAGAGTTCTAACATCCACTTTTAATTTTGATTTGTTCAAAATCCTTCATAATTACAGAGCTCTGTTCATCCCACTCAGCAAAATATGCATAAGTCAATTCTATTTGGTTAAGAAACATTTATGATCCACTTGGGTAATATTGATATAAGGTTGAATTTCTTTAAAACACATTCACTGACAGTCTTGGGGACATAAACAAGAAAGTTCTGTATGGGACAGAGAAATCAGCATTGAATCAAATATTTGCTAAAATATCTATACCCTAGCTGTCACAAATAGATTCTTTACCCCTACCTATATAACTGAGATTTGTCTTTAATACTTATCCCACTGTTCCTGTTAAGTATTCCCCTTTCACCTCAAAATGAAGAAGGTTCTCAGAGGTAGGGATAAAGGAAACTTCCCATCAGAGGTATAATTTTCGTATCTTTTAAAGAGAGAACAACAGATGCAATTTTGAAAGCCAAATTATTGGGAGGGATGGGAGAAGAAAACTCATGATTCACTTGAAATTGATGGTCATCCTGATATACAGTTTCTAACCTATTCTTTGTCCTTGGACACTGCATCAGTAAATGCCATTGCTCTTAAAGGTTTGCCCACATTTCTGTAAGGATGTCTCCATCTTTTCTGCTGGGGGTTTGCTATCACTTGGCAATTTGTTTTTGTTTGTTTGTTTGTTTGTTTTCCTTTTTTTTATTGTTAAATCATAGCTGTGTACATTAGTGCAATCACCTGTACCCATTCTAAGATGCACCGTAGATGTGGCCCCACCCATTGTCCTCCCTCCACCAAAATCTCCCCCCTCCCTTCCCCTTCCTTGGCCCTTTCCCCATAGTCTTATGCTATAGTTGGGTTATAGCCTTCATGTGAAAGCTATAATTTAGCTTCATAGTAGAGCTGAGTACATTGGATACTTTTTCTTCCATTCCTGAGATACTTTGCTAAGAAGAATCAATTTTTGGTAATAGTGAAAGGTGAGGTACCAGTTTCAGTCTCCTACAGACTGCCAGCCAGTTCACCCAGCACCATTTGTTAAATAGGGAGTCTTTTCCATTAAGTTGTTGGTGTCCTCTCTTTCTGTTTTCTTGATGAAGGTTTTCAGTGCTACAAATTTCCCTCTTAGGACTGCCTTTTCAGTATCCCACAGGTTCTGATAATTTGTATCTTCATTATCATTTTGTTTCAAAAATTTAGTGATTTCCTTATTAATTTTGTCTTTGACCCAGCTATCATTCAGCCTAAGATTATTTAGCTTCCATGACTTTGTTTGAGTATGAAGATTCCTGTTGCTGTTGAGTTCAACTTTTATTCCATGGTTGTCTGAGAAGATACAAGGAATAATTTCTATACTTTTAAATTTGCTGAGGTTAGACTTGTGTCCTAGGATATGATCTATTTTGGAGGATGACCGATGGCTGATGAGAAGACTGTATATTCAGTTTTATTAGGGTGAAATGTTCTGTAGAGGTCTATGCAGTCCATTTGTTCTACAGTCAGGTTTAAGTCTAATATTTCTTAGTTTAGTTTCTTCTTGGAGGATCTATCCAAAACTGTCAAAGGGGTGTTAAAATCTCCAACTGTTATAGTGCAGGAAGATATCAAGTTGGTCATATCCATTAGGGTCTGCTTTATGAATTGAGAAGCATTCTGATAGGGTGCATAAATGCTAATTATCAACATCTCTTCATGTTGGGTTTTTCCCTTGACAAATATGTAGTGACCTTCCTTATCTTTCTTTATCTTTGCTGGTTTAAAGCCAATTGTATCTGCTACTAAAATTACAACCCCTGCTTTCTTCTAGTTTCCATTTGCCTGTATTATACAAGTCCATCCCTTCACCCTGAGTCTATTTTTATCCTTTAAGGTAAGGTGAGATTCTTGTATACAGCACATATCCAGTCTGAGTTTGTGTATCCAGTCAGCCACCCTGTACCTCTTTAGAGGACAATTTAAACCAT
>CAUYPK010047330.1:0-26228 GCA_963574355.1 Loris lydekkerianus | reverse complement strand
CCCTGAGGGCGGAGCTTTCTGGGGGCAGTTCTTTCACAATGGCTTCCTGCGCCCAGCTCAGTGGCTCAGTCTGGGGCCCCAGACAATGCCCAAAGTTCTCCACACTCCTGCTCAAGCTCTCCCCAAGGCAGTTCAACTGAGCGCCAAGTCTAAGACCACCAAAACAGTTCACAGGTAAGGCCTTTCTGGTTTGCAGTCTCACTGCTGCTTGTACTTTTGGTTGCCAGCATGATTAGGTTGATCAAACACACGCAACCACTTGCCAGTTCTCCACTGTTTTTGTCCTCCTCTTGGGGTTCAGAAGTCCCTTGCTGGCTTTCTGTAACCTTAAAGGGATGATTATAGGCAGATCCCACCAGCCAGAGATGCCTGGAGTCCTGTCTCCCTAGACTCCCTGTGCCCAGTTGCAGGGAAGATGTTATACAGCTGCCATCTTTAATCCTACCCTCAATAAAGATTAATGGCTTGAATTCCTTCACTGAAGAGGCATAGACTGGCTTATTGGATTAAGAAACAGAAGCCACCCATTTGTTCTCTGCAGGAAACACATCTAGCCTCAAAAGACAAATTAAAACTTAGAGTTAAGGGTTGGAAGACAATTTTTCCAGCCAATGGAATACAGAAGTAAAGAGGGGTTGCAGCTTGGCACCTATACCTCAAGCAGCTAAGGTGCCAGCCACATACACCAAAACTGGCAGGTTTGAATCCAGCCCAGGCCTGCCAAACAACAATGACAACTACAAGCAAAAAATAGCCAGGCATTGTGGCAGGAGCCTGTAGTCCCACTACTTGGGAGGCTGAGGCAAGAGAATTGCTTAAGCCCAGGAGTTGGAGGTTGCTGTTAGCTGTGATTGCCATGGCATCACAGGGGCAACAGTTTGAGGCTCTGTCTCAAAAAAAAAAAAAAAAAAAAAGAAAAAAAGAAAGAGAAAAGAGGGGTTGCAATCTTATTTTCAGAAACAAGTGGATTTAAAGCAACTAAAGTCAAAAAAGACAAAGATGGACACTTCATATTTGTCAAGGGAAAAATACAAGAAGACATTTCAATTATAAATATTTCTGCAACCAACTTAAATGCTCCAAGATTCTTGAAACAGACCTTAATTAGTCTGAGCAATATGATATCTTATAAGACCATAATAACAGGGGACTATAACACTCCTATTACAGAGCTAGACTGATCCTCTAAACAGAAATGAAACAAAGATGTAAGGGATTTAAATGAGATCCTAGAACAACTGTTGTTGATAGATGTATATAGAACACTCCATCACAAAGCCAAAGAATATAAATTCTTCTCATGGGCCATGGAACATTCTCCAAAATTGATCATATCCTAGGACACAAAACAAACCTCAACAGAATCAAAAGAATTGAAATTTTACTTGTATTTTCTCAGACAACAAGGCACTAATGGTGGAACTCAACTCCAAAGAAAATGTTCAACTCCACACAAAGACATAGAAATTAAACAACCTTATGGTGAATGACAGTTGGGTGCAGGAAGAAATAGAAGAAATTATTAACTTTCTAGAGCATAACAACAATGAAGACATAAGCTACCAAAACCTGTGGGATACTGCAAAAGCAGTCCTGAGAGGTAATTTTATCACTTTAGATGTCTACATCCAAAAAACAGAAAGAGAGCGCATCTACAAACTCACAACCCATCTTATGGAATTAGAAAAAGAAGAACAATCTAAGCCTAAACCCAGCAGAAAACAAGAAATATCCTGGCTTGGTGCCTTGTAGCTCAAGTGGCTAAGGCACCAGCCACATATACCAGAACTGGTGAGTTTAAATCCAGCCCAGGCCTGTCAAACAACAATGACAACTACAACCAGGGCAGCGCCTGTGGCTCAAAGGAATAGGGCACTGGCCTCATATGCCGGAGGTGGCAGGTTCAAACCCAGCCCTGGCCAAAAACTGCAAAAAAAAAGAAAAAGAAAAAGAAAAAGACAACTACAACCAAAAAATAGCCAGGGATTGTGGTGTACACCTGTAGTCCCAACTACTTGAGAGGCTGAGGCAAGAGATTTGCTTAAGCTCAGGAGTTGGAGGTTGCTGTGAGCTGTGATGCCACAGCACTCTACCCAGGGTGACAGCTTGAGGAAATATCCAAAATTAAATCAGAGATTAATCAAATTGAAAACAAAAGAATTGGCAAGGTGTGGTGGCTCATGCCTTTAGTCCCTGTGCTGTGGGAGGCCAAGGCGGGTGGATTGCCTGACTTCAGAAGTTCAAGACCAGTATAACCAGCAGTGAGCCAGAGTAAGACCCCGTCTCTACTAACATCAAAAACAGCACAGCATCTCCAGAGGAAGAAGAAAATGAACAACAAAAAAGAGTACTTCAAACAAAGAAGAAATGTACAAGCAAGTTGAAATTTAAAAAAAAAAAAAAAATTTAAGAAAACAAAAGAATCATTCAGGGTGGCACCTGTGGCTCAAAGGAGTAGGGCACCAGCCCCATATACTGGAGGTGGTGTGTTCAAACCTGGCCCCAGCCAAAATCTGCAAAAAAAAAAAAATCATTCAGAAAATTAATGAAATAAGGAATTGGTTTTTTGAAAAAATAAATGAAATAGATAAACCTTTGGCCAGACTAACTAGAAATAGGAAAGTAATATCTCTAGTAACTGCAATCAGAAGTGATAAAGGGGAAATAACAACAGATGCCACAGACACACAAGAGATTATCTCTAAATACTACAAGACACTCTATGCCCCAAAATTTGACAATATAATGGAAATGGATCAATATTTGGAATCACACCCTCTCCCTAGACTTAGCCAGGAAGAAATAGAGCTCCTGAACAGACCAATTTCAAGTACTGAGATTAAAGAAATAATAAAAAATCTCTCAACAAAAAAAAGTCCTAGTCCGATGGCTTCACACTAGAATTCTATCAAACCTTCAAAGAAGAGCTTATTCCCATACTGCAGAAATTATTCCAAAAAATTGAGGAGGAAGGAATCTTCCCCAACATGTTCTATGAAACACACATCACCCTGATACAAAACCAAGAAAAGACCCAACTAAAAAGGAGAACTTCAGACCAATTTCACTAATGAATATAGATGCAAAAATTTTCAATAAAATCCTAGCCAAGAGATTATAGCTTCTCACTAAAAAAGTTATATATCACAAACAAGCAGTTTTCATGCAGATATGCAAGGCTAGTTTAACATATCCAAGTCCATAGTCCATGTAATTCACCATATTACCAAAAGCAAAAAAAAAAAAAAAAAACAAAAAAAAAAATATGATCCTCTCAATAAATGCAGAAAAAGTATTTTATAAAATCCAGCATCCTTTTCTAATTAAAACACTGAAGAGTATAGGCATAGGTGGCACATTTCTTAAACTGATCAAAGCCATCCATGACAAACCCACAGCTAATTTTATACTGAATGGTATAAAACTTAAAGCTTTCCCACACAGAACTGGAACTAGACAAGGTTGTCTTCTATCACTATTGCTATTCAACATAGTGCTGGAATTTCTAGCCAATACAATCAGGCAAGAGAAGGTAATAATGGGCATCAACGTGAGGACAGAAGCTGTCAAACACTCCCTCTTTTCTGATAATATAGTCTTATACTAAGAGAACCCCAAAGAATCAACCACAAAACTCCTGGAAGGGATCAAAAATACAGTATGTCTCAGATATAAAATGAATGTCCACATATCAGTAGCCTTTATATATGTTGATCACAGTCAGCATAAGGAACTAATCAAGGACACAATTCCCTTCACAGTAGCTTCAAAGAAAATGAAATACCTAGGAATATACCTAACAAATAGGTGAAGGACCTCTATAAAGAAAATTACCAAACCCTAAAAAAAGAAATAGCAGAAGATACTAACAAACAGAAGACTATATCATGCTCATGGCTGGGAAGAATCAACATTGTCAAAATGTCTATACTTCCCAAATCAAGCTACAGATTCAATGCAATCCTCATTAAAATACCAACATCATAATTTCAAGATTTGAAAAAAATAATTCTTCATTTTGTATGGAACAAGAAAAAACTCTGTATAGCCAAGGCAATCTTAGTAATAAAAACAAAGCCCGGGGTATCAGCCTATCAGACTTTTGGCTGTACTACAAGACCATAGTTATCAAAATAGCATGGTATTGGCACAAAAAATAGAGACATAAGTATCTGGAACTGAATAGAAAACCAGGAGATGAAACTAATATCTTATGGGCACCTGATCTTTGATAACATGATTTTAACATATTATAGCCATCTAACCTTCAATAAACCAAACCAGAACACACACTGGGGGAAAGAATTCCTATTCAACAAATGGTGCTGAGAGAACTGGATAGTCTCACGTAAAAGACTGAAACAGGACCTACACCTTTCTCTACTCACTAAAATTGATTAAAGATGGATGTAAAGTCTATACCTAAGGCATGAAACAGAAATCCTCTAAGAAAGTGTGGAGAAAACACTTGAAGGTATTGGCCTAGGAAAAGATTTCATGAACAAGAGGCCAGTGGCAATTGCAACAACAATGCAAATAAAGAAATGGGACTTAAGCTGCAAAGCTTCTGTACATCTAAGGAGACAACAACAAAAGCAAATAGATAACCTACACAATGAGAAAGGATATTTGCATATTATGAATCAGACAAAAACTTGATAACTAGGATCTACAGTGAGCTCAAATTAAGCAATATAAAAAGAGTCAATAATCCCTTATATCAATGGGCAAGAGAGATGAATAGAACCTTCTCTGAAGAAAACAGATGAATGGCTAACAAGCATACGAATAAATGCCCATCATACCTAATTATCAGAGAAAGCAAATCAAAACTAACCTGAGATATCACCTAATGCCAATGACAAAGGTCCACATCACAAAATCTCAAAGCCCCACAAGCTGGCATGGATGTGGAGAGAAGGGAACACTTTTACACTGCTGGTGGGACTACAAACTAATACAACCTTTTTGGAAAGAAGTATGGAGAATCTTCAAACAACTCAAACTAGACTCTCATTTGATGCTGCAATCCCACTTCTGGGCATACCCAAAAGAATAAAAATTATGTTATAAGGTCCTTTGCACTAGACTATTTATTGCTACTCAATTTACAATTGCCAAATTGTGGAAACAACCTAAATGCTCACCAATCCAGGAATGGATTAATAAGCCATGGTATAAGTATATCATGGAATACCATTCAGCCATTTAAAAGATGGAGACCTTACATCTTTTGTATTAACCTGCATGGAGTTGAAATACATTCTTCTTAGTAAAGCATCAGAAGAATGGAGAAGCAAGAATCCTATATACTCAATTCTGACATGAGGACAATTGAGGCTAGTACACGGCAGGGGGTGGAGAAATGAGGGAGTGGAGAGGAGAAAGGCGGGAGGGGTGTGGGGGTTCACAGTGTGTGACACACCTCTTGGGGGTGGGACACAATTATAAGAGAAACTTTACCTAAAAAGTGCAAGCAGCATAACCTGGTTTTTTGTACCTTCAACGAATCCCCAACAGTAAAAAATTAAAAAGAAAAGATATTAAAATTCTCCGTATGAAGAATAATTAAATAAAATGGTAGTGCATATGCACAGTGGAATAATACACAGCTGTAAACAGAACAAGTAAACTCTCCACACGTTGAAAGGGAAAAACATCACAATTTATTTTTAAGTGATTAAAGCAGTGGTTCTCAACCTGTGGGTCGTGACCTCT
Organism: Loris lydekkerianus; assembly: GCA_963574355.1. Classification (NCBI taxonomy): domain Eukaryota; kingdom Metazoa; phylum Chordata; class Mammalia; order Primates; family Lorisidae; genus Loris; species Loris lydekkerianus. The sequence goes on along the minus strand of CAUYPK010047330.1, from coordinate 20,510 downwards.
TTTGGGGGTCAAACTACCCTTTTCCCTTTCACAGGGGTCACCTAAGACCATCAGAAAACACATATTTCTGATGGTCTTAGGAATCGGGATACCGCTTCTCATGTGTGGGGGTCACCACAACATGAGGAACTGTATTAAAGGGTTGCAGCATTAGGAAGGTTGAGAACCACTGGATTAAAGCAATATGCAGAACTGAATGTAAATAGCAAATAACTATTCATGTAAAACTGTGGAAATATAACATATACTTGTAAAAAAATTAAATAAAATAAAACTTATAATTTAAATAAAATAAGAAAAATATTATTTTAAAATGACAATGAGAATTCCAACTTTTATATTTTGGGGTTGTGCAAAATATTTTTTAAATTATTATGAAGAAAGTTTAAGTGTTTAGTAAAATCTGTACTTGATCAGTGCTATTTTTCTGATACAAAAAGACTGTAATCCAAGAACTTTTGTACTTTTCTCAGCTGATACTGAGTTTGTGCTGTTTTATCATTTTGGGCAAGGATTGGTGTTTCATCATTTTGACACATCAGTAACTTGCCTTGCCACTATCATATAATTTAAATTGGTATTGTTTACAATGATAAAAAAAAGTCAAAGTACCAATCAGAAACTAAATTTTAGTATAGAGGAAAAGATTCATCCGTTGAATTGGCTTGATAGAAGATGAGATAGCAATTTAAGAGAATTTTGTTCATCTTTTCCTTTCTTGGTGACTAACACTGACAATTGAATTCTGTGGGGTTTTTTTTTCTTGTTGTTGTTCCCACAGAGTATTCCCTGTGGTCTCTTTCTAAAATATGACTGTTGATTATGCTTATAAATGTTTGAATATAAAATTATTTCACATAAAATACTCTCTGAATGCTGCTGTGTGTTTATACTTGTGAAGACAGATAACAGTGATTGATAGTATTGTTGTATTTTCAATAAGAAACAGGATCTTTAAGTTATTTATTAATTTTTATTTATTTTTGATAAATAATAATTGTCAAGTCTAGTGTGATGTTTCAATGTATGTATATATCACATAATGATCAAATTTATGTAATTATCAATCACTCCTTTGTGATTAAACATTGAAAATTTTCTCTTATGGTTATTTTGAAATATATGCTATATTACCAATTTCTGTAGTCACCAGTCTCTGTATTATGAACTTAGAAGTAAAAATCAGGCCTCCACAGTCAGAATTTTTATTGATATTTTAAGGTCTATTTTCTGCAACTGCAAAGCGTAGGAACAGAAACTGTGGTTTATAAAGTTCATCTATGTCAACATAATCTAGAAAATTGTTCTCAGAAATGTGCTATCCTCTAAGTTACTGCTTCATTAATAAGTAATTTGTTATTTATTTAATAATTTCATGAATGCAACTCATTTAATATATATAATGCATATTTTGTCTAAATAATAATACGTACATACAGATAAATAGTATTGAAAAATACAAATTAGAAGTCAGAGTACTTATCTTATATCCTCTGAACCTCTTTGTACAATTTGTCCCTTCATATCATGCTTTATAGTATTTTCTTAGCTTTAGACTTAAAGATTTATACTCTTAAACAAGCACCATATTGCTTGGTTTTAGGGAGAAGGAAACTCCCTCTTGTTGGGAAATGGGATAGAAAAATAATTAGTCCTGATAAATAATTCTAGCCCATGAAGATCCACTTTTCCTTCAGCCTTATGTTTTCAAACATGGACATCTGTGTTGATATTTCTGGGTTTAAAAGTGACTTGGGCTGATTTATTCCTACTGAATCCTGGAAAAGGTCCCTAGACAAAACATATTTGTTACTTGACAGCACTCTATCTCTAGTTTTGAGTCTCACCAACCAAGCCATGTAAACAAACACAGAAACAAACAAGTTAAAAAAAAACAAACCTTTCTCTAGAAAAAAAGAGCTAGTAAGAAGAATGAGAAAAGCATCCTACAAATGGGAGAAAAATTTGCAAACCATAGGAAAGAAATAAAGAGAAGAAAGGAAAGAAAAAAGAAAAGAAAGAAGAACTCATTTTGATAAGTGTTTTCAGGATATAAATAAATTGGAATCTTTAGTCACTGTTGGTGGAAATGCAAAAAGGTGCAGATATTAAGAAAAAAAAAAGCACAGAGATTCCTTTAAAAAGTAAAAATAGAACTATTATGTGACCAAGTGATCCCACTTCTAGGTCTGTATCCAAAAGACATGAAACCAGTATTTTGAAGAGATGACTACTCTACCATGGACATTGCAGCATTATTCCCAATAGCCGAGGCATAGCAGCAACCTGACGGTCCATTGACAGATTAACTGATAAATAAAAAATGCTATTTACATTTATGGGCTTGTACTTACCCATAAAAAAAATAAAAGAACTGCATACAATGCAACCTAATGATTTGTACCCTCATATTAATCTGAAATAAAAATGAATAAATAAAAGAACTCATGCCATTTGTGATAATGTGATGTACCTTTACTAAGGACATTATGCTTAGTAAAATGAGTCAAGCATAGAATGAGAAATACTGTTTAATTATTCTTATAGGAAGTATCTAAAATAGTCAAATGCATAGAAGGAGAGAGTAAAACAATGGTTCTTGGGGGCTAGAAAAAAGGGGAAACAGGGAGATGTTGGTCAAGGGGCAGAAAGTTTCATTTACGCAAAATAGAAAAATTCTAGAGATGTGTTTTGAAGCATAGTGTCTATAATTAAAAATACTGTATTTCATAAGTGTTCTTACCTTAAAAGGGGGACATAAGAAAACTTTTGAAGGTGATGGTTATTTTTATTATGTTGATTGTAGTAGTTGCTTTATGGTTGTCTGCTTGCATCTAAAATCATCAACTGTAAGTTTAAAGATGTGTAGCTTTCTATATGTCAAATATAAAATAATGTCATTCAATGAGAAGTAAAGTCTACAATAGCAAATTGTAACAATAGTTTTATCAAAAATTGAAGTAATAATTGGATATTAACATTATCTAGAATGTGAATTTATTAGTTAATATCATGACAAACATCTCCATAGTGTTATTGTTTATCATCCATTAGTGATTGTTATTTGTATATCTTGGTAACCACATAGTCTTACTATTTTTTAAAAGCCTCTCCCTGCTTTATAACATCTTTTCTTCCTGGACTTTTCTGTTCTATACCAACCCTGTCCCCCAAACTTAGTAGCTTTTTAGGAATGACATTCAGACACTTCTGATGTTGATATAGGGTGGTTCAACAATTTCCTGGCTTATATTCTCTGTCCGTGCCTCTTAGTTGTTGGCGGTGGTGACAGTTGCTGGTGTTGATGTTATTATTGCTAAGGTACATTTGTATGGACTTCCTAAAGAAGGCATGAGAAGCATATGGCCTTTTGTTATTCTAAGTTGAAAATATCTTATTCTTTCTCAGAAGTAATTTGTGATTTGGTTGATAATTGAATTAAAATGTAGAAGTGAAAAAATTACTCCTCAGCAACTTGAAAAGTATCCCTGTAATAAGTGTATTTTCTAGACTCTGTATCTGATTTTAAAAATCTCTGATGCTATTCTGAATTTTACTGTTCCAGATTGAGAGTATGTTCCATCCCTATCCACATACAGAAAGCTATTGAACTTTTCTGTTTTTTCGTTAGAAATTTCAGAATGCTGCATGTTGGTGATAATTTTGTCCAGTTATTGTTCTGAACGCACGGTGGGCTGCTTTGACTTGTATTTTGTCTCAATTATAAGAAGTTTCATTTTATATTTGTTTAATATTTTCCCTGTTTGTTCCCAATTTTCTCTTCCAGTAATGTTAAGATTCATTTGATAATTTTCTTACACTTTGTGTTAAAAAAAAAAAAAAATTTTTTTTGGACCTCTCATTCTACTGTTTGGCATTATTTCCTTTTTTTTTGCTGTTATATCTAGTTTTTAGAGTTTTTTTAAAAAATACATTCTTTTTTCTTTTTTAAATATTTATTTATTTATTTAGAGACAGGCTCTTACTGTGTTGCCCTCAGTAGAATGCCACAGTGTCATAACTCACAGCAACTTCAAACCCTTGGGCTCAAGCAATCCTCTTGTCTCAGTCTCCCTACTAGCTGGGACTATAGGTGCCAGCTACAATGCTGGGCTAGTTTTTAGTAGAGATGAGGGTCTTACTCTTGCTCAGGCTGGTCTTCAACTCCAGAGCTTAAGCAACCCACCCACTTCAGCCTCCCAAAAGGCAATACATTCCTTTTAAATAACATTCATCTTCATTTTTTCATAAATACAGTATATAAGTTTATTGATCTATTTTGGTTTGTTTTAAAATTTTCTTCTATTGAATATGATGTCTTTTTTTTTAAGTCATCATAACTCAATTGTTTGGGTTTTTTTATTTTGTTTTGTTGAGGAGGGGTTAGAATCTTTTTTACTAATGATCACAGACTTTTATGTTTAAGAGAAATAAAAACATGTTTTGAAGATGAATAAATATGAATGAACTTGAACTCTCAAATGAGTGAATTTCTTTTCAACTGTGTCAGATGAAAGGAGTTTAATTTAGAGCAAAATTTGTAACTGGAACTAGTTAAATTTATAGATACCAATTACAAATTAAAATAGGATATCTCTAGATCAGAGAGACCAACACAAACTGATATCCCAAAGGGTAATAGTTTGGAGGAGTATCTTGTGAAGATTATAAATAACCGCCCCCCCCAAAAAAAAAATCTTGCAATACTAGCATTTAAACCCATTCCTCAAATAAAGAGGTCCTCATCTAACCCCCAAACTATGAAGCCTTATCTGTGGTTTCAGAATTTCTAATTAGAAAAATAATTCTGATAAGATTGGATAAATATCGAGTGGAATAGAACATATATGTATATGTGCCTACTGAAGTGTGTTCTGTGGAACCTTTGTAAATATGAGAAAAAAAGTTTCACATTTATGTACACATGAACATTCCTGAGCAAATTAAAGTTTAAGAATGTTAACAATTTAATGTTGCAGTTAAATCTTCAAGATAGAAATGTATAGAAAATAGAGTTTCCTGGAATATAGTATGTAGACTATAGTATATAATATAATATAGTATATAGTCTGTATACTATACACTATAGAAGTGTATAAACCATTATGTTTTAAAAAAGATTCATAATAACATTATTCTGTTGTAAACAATTTGTGAAATACTGGCATTGTGTGAAGAGAAAAGAAAGGGAAAGGAAACATCAGAAAAACTTAAGACTGAGGGAAAATGTAGAATAAAATTTATTACATAACATTAGTCATACAAATTAAAAGCTCAAATGTACAAAACACTGTACCCTAGGACACATGCACAGTTAAGGTTATTTACCAAACATTAGAACGAATGCCTCGGTGGAAGGAAACATGAGCACAGGCAACATTCACTTGGGGGCTGTATTATGCCCCAACCAATTTAGAAAACTTGAAAGCCTTTGGACAACACTTAACAAATAGCATAGGTGGGACAAAAATCATACATAATCATACATTCTCTAATGGCTGACTATGCATAAAAGCCTTTATATAATTATAAAAGAAAAATGAAATCTTAATTTTAAAAAGAGATAAGCGCTTTGCCTATGAGGTAAAAGAAACCAGCTCAAACTTGAATGAATTTGTTTTATGTGCACATGTGTGTTCAGTGTCATAAGCACACAAAGTCCAGTCCATTTCTAGAGTTCTGTGTTTATGATATAATCTTATATATACAAAATCCCAAAGACTTAACCACAAGACTCTTGGAAGTGACCAAAAAATACAGTAATGTCTCAGGATATGAAATAAATGTCCACAAATCAGTAACCTTTTATATGCCAATAACAACCAAGATGAGAAGCTAATTCCCTTCAGGGTAGCTTCAAAAAAAAGAGAGAATGAAAGAAGGAAGGAAGGAAGGAAGGAAGGAAGGAAGGAAGGAAGGAAGGAAGGAAGGAACGGAGGGAGGGAGGGAGGGAGGAAGGAAGAAAGGAAAGAAAAAAAGAAATATGTAGGAATATACCTAACTAAAAAGGTGAAGAACTGTTACAATGAAAATTCTGAAACCCTAAGAAAAAAAATAACAGAAGATATTAACAAATGCAAGTACACACCATGCTCATTGCTGGGAAGAATTAACATTGTCAAAATGTCTATACTTCCCAAATCAATGTACAGATTCAATGCAATCCACATTAAAATACCATCATCATTCTTTCAAGATTTGGAAAAAATAATTCGCCATTTTTATGGAACCAGAAAAAAAACCATATAGACAAGGCAATTCTTTGTAATTAAAACAATCCTGGGGTATCACCCTACCAGATTTTAAGCTATATAACAAGGACATAATCATCAGAACAGCATAGTATTGGCACAAAAGTAGAGACAGACATTTGGAACCAAATAGAAAACCATGAGATGAAACTAACAATGTACAGCCACCTGATCTTTGATAAACCAAACAAGAATATACACTGAGGGAAAGAATTTGTATTCACTAAATGGTGTTGGGATAACTAGATATCCACATATAAAAGACTGAAACTGCACCCGCACCTCTCACCACTTACAAAAATTGATTCAAGATGGATAAAAGATTTAAGTCTAAGGCATAAAACAATAAAAATTCTTGAAGAAAATGTTGGGAAAACACTTGAAGACATCAGCCTGAGAAAAGATTTTATGAAGACTTTAAGGCAATTACAACAGCCACAAAAATAAACAAATGGGACTTAATTAAACCAAAAAGTTTCTGTACAGCTAAGGAAACAACAACCAAAGCAAACAGGCAACCTTCAGAATGGGAAAAGATATTTGCAAATTATGAATCAGACAAAATCTTGATATCTAGGATCTATAGGGAACTCAAATTAATCAACAAAAACAGACACAACAATCCAATGTATCACAAGAGAGATGGGCAAGAGAGATGAATAAAACCTTTTCTAAAGAAGACAGATGGATGGTTAATAAACATATCAAAAATGCTCATCATACTGATCATCAGAGAAAGCAAATCAAAATTACCCTGAGATACCACCTGACCCCCGTGAGAATGGCCCACATCACAAAGTCTCAAAGCTGCACTTACTGGTGTATAGAGCAAAGGGAACACTTTTACACTGTTGGTGAGACTGCAAACTTATACAATGGAGAATCCTAAAAGAACTCAAATTAGACCTCCCATTTGATACTGCAATCCCATTACTGGGCATCTACCCAGAAGAACAAAAGTAATTTTATCATTAGGACATTTGCACTAGACTGTTTATCATAGCTCGATTTACAATTGCCAAAATGTAAAAGCATCCTAAATGATCACCAACCCAGGAATGGATTAACAAGCTATGGTATATGTACACATGGCATATTAATAAGCTATGGTATATGTACACTATGGTATATTACTATTCAGCCACTAAAAAAGATGGAGACTTTCTTTTCTATTAACCTGGATGGAGGTGGAACGCATTCTTCTTAGTAAGGCACCACAGGAATAGAGAAGCAAGAATCCAATATACTCTAGTATGAAGGCAGTAGATGAGCTAATACAAGATGGGGGGGTGGGGGCGAATGAGCAAGTGAAGAGAAGGGAGGAGGGAGGTCATTGGGAGTCATGGTGCACACCTCTTGGGGGTGGGACACAGTTATAAGAGGGACTTTATCTAACAAATGCAACCAGTGTAACCTACTTCTTTGTACCCTCAATAAATCCCAAACAATAAAAATAAAATAAAAATAAATCACAATGATATATCACCTAACTCCACCGAGAATGACCAATATTCAAAATCCCAAATCAACAGAAGCTGACATGGCGCATGGTTGGGGAGAGAAAGGAACTCTTATACATGTTGGTGAGATCGCTACTTTGAATCAAAAACACTAAAACAAATCAAAGATACACTATGCTAATAGGAACATAATTAGCATAATTTTGCACACAAGAAAGCAATTATATAGCATTTATTTTAAAAATTTGTGTTAGAAATACATAAGTTCTTCCTGATAGAAATAACTCATTAAAAAATACTTATTGAATAAATGAAAGCAATCATAAAATGTCATCTTGTTTTCCCTATCACTTTGCACCTGAGAAAACATTCACATAATGCGATCACCTAAGAGGCCAAGGTTGGTAGTGAACAAGGCCAAGTCCTAGCTTGATCTCATATCTCCTCTAATACGCTGCTAAATATACTATGAAATAACCAGTTTGTTACCCTACCACTTTTTTTAGCCATTCTTTATTGCCTATAGTACTTATGATAGTTATGAACATTTTAATAGTATAAAATGCATCATAAAAACATCCAAATGGTCTGTATGCTGAATCCTTCTACAGTAGAACGAAGTCAGCCTCCCATATAGATCTTGTTCATAGAAAAATCTTATTTCTGCTGATTCAGCATGGTTGGGAGGCATGGTCAAGTTTGTCTTCTCAGTATTTATCAATTCATCATTAGACTAGAACTGAATGGTAAAATAAGCCGTTGTGTTCCTTAATCACACTGGAAATTTAAATCCTGAAATATACTTTTTTTTTCCCTTAAGAAAATTCTTAACATAATTTCTTATTCAGATAGAATCTTCTTAAACTGGCTCACTTCATTGTCAGCATGTTCCACATAAGCTGACAGTAGAGAAAAAAATAATTTGGAATTTAGCCATATTCATTTTAACTAATGGATCATATATGAATAAATTGTTAACATGCAAAGAAAAATAATCCAATTTCTGAGTCAAGTCACTCTATTTAATATCTTGTTTGGCTAATGAAATTATCTTACTCTGGAATACATCTTTCTGACTTTTACATGAAAATAATAGTATTAAATTGTTTTTTGTCTGTGTCACAGCACACTACCTACACACTAGCACTGAGAAGAAGCAGGGAAGATACTGAAAAAATTTAATAGTTTATATTTAATAACTAGGGACAGTGTGGGGCATTCCCTTAATTAAACATTAACTTTCTGCTACAAAACCAGATGGCCCACGGTGGTTTTTGATAATATGGTATAAACAAAATTTCTGGAAAAATAAAGAAAAAGCAAAATCACTATGTAATCAGTTTCTATAACAGCATTTTAACCATTAAATTTTAATTCTTTAGAAGCTAAACTTGTTATGATCAGTTGCCTTGATTCTTTTTCTTCAAAAAGCTACAAACTCTTTGAATAGGAACTATAGTGTCAAAATGCCAATGGTTGCAATATTTATGTGCATTGAAATTATATAATAACTTTGCTAAATCATGAATACTCTGGTGTTATTGTACGTTTACTGAATCTATTTGAGATCCAGGGAATTGTGTCTTTCTGACTCACCAATTCAGTATTAAAAATCAAAAGCACAATTTCCTTTCCCGGTTATCAACTTAGACCAATAACCATTAAAAATAGCAAGTATCTAATTAATCTGAGTATACAGTCAACATACTCAATCCCTTTTTACACTTAGAATTAACTTTTTTTCAATTTTAGGTAATAGAAGTAACACTTTAGGTTATTTTGAATACTTTGCTCAGTGTTGAACTCATGCCAGTTTATGTAAATCATGATACAATTTTAATAAAATTTAGTCAGGTCATGATAGCAGTCATAGTTTGTTATCTTCCTAGGTCATTATGAAACTGGAGGGAAAGACACATATATTTCTAGAAATATAAACATTTTAGTAGCATTGCAAAAATAATTCCACTAAAGTTATTCTTAATTTACATAGTTTTGGAATTTAGTTATGAATGTTTTGGTTTTCACACTTCTATAATTATAGGTCTCATCATAGTGAAGTTTGTATAATTTGATGTTGTATATAACTATAATTCTACATATTAAAGTTTTAACTATAAGTAAAAAAAAAATTATCTCAAAGAATATATGTATACTTCCATTAGGGCTCTAATCATTTCCATTTGATTTTTATTCATTTTATCTCTTTTGTAACTGCATTATTATAATATTAGTATTTTTAACTCTCTTTCCACGGGAATGAGGTGGTGTGTTATATACAATCCAAGGCAAGAATAAAATCACAGTCTGGAATATAATGTGCATCTTGTTTTCTAGGCTGTTCCTATACAGAAGTAATAAAATGGTCCTTATTTGGTATAGCTTGAAGACTAAACCTTCCAGAAGTCATTTTGTTTCTCAGGACTATGTTTTGTCTGCAATTTCTGAGATTTATACAAGTGACTTCCAGTTAAGGTAGAAATATATCATTAATTTTAGACTAAAATCTACTGATGAAATTAGGTGACTATTCCCTGATAAAGTGTAAAGGAAGGAGCACAGTTCAGTAATTTTGAAAGAGAAATGAGACATAGTGAGTCTGGAATCTGAAATGGCTGTATACTTGTAAGTCTTCTGTGTCTGGGTGTCTCACTAGATTCAAGGATATCTTGTGTTACAGAATGAATGTGCATCCTAAAATTTATATATTGGAGCCTTAACCCCCAGGATGGCAATATTTGGAGTCTCTAAGAAAATAATTAAGATTAGATGATTTCTTAAGGGTGCTACCTGGATCTAATAGGATTAGTGTATTCATAAAAACAGACTCTTTGTCCTTCCACACACATGCAACAGGGAAAGACCATGTTTGGACATAATGAGAAGGCAGCAGTTTACAAGTCAGGGGGAGAAATCTCACAGAAGCCAAGTTTCTGGCACTTTGATGAAAGACTTCTAGCCTACAAGACTGTGAGAAAATAAGTATCTGTTGTGAAAGCAAATCAGTTTTGGTATTTTGTTATGACATTTCAGGAAGACTAATACACCTTGTAACTGTGGCAAGGGATATAGAATTTATTAGACATTCTTTTTAAAAGAGTATCTTTCCACGTTTTTTTATATACATATAAGAGATCAGTACTGAAAGTTGTAAGCAAAAAAAGATTTATTTCTTGTTTATTTCAATTACCTTTTTGTTTTCTCCATTTCATAGATTGAGAGATTGAAGAACAAGTTACCAACATCACATCCTAAAGGTTATATAGACCATAAGTAGTAACCCAGACTTCTGATTCATTTTCTGGTAAAAAGGACCATAAGTAGTAACCCAGACTTCTGATTCATTTTCTGGTAAAAAGATAAATAGATAGCAAAATTTCATTATAAACATTCTCAGATTTTTGTACAATTTTTACAAATATTTCTGAAGTTAAAATTTGCCATAAATTTTCTTTTTAGTGCAAACACAAACAAGTAAAAAATCCCTAATTTTAAATATATATACATAAAATATTTCCTCAGCCATGCTTCTATGAATCATCTAAGTGTTTTACAATCCTTCAGTGGACAAAAATGTGTGTAATATGATTTGCTGAGGTTAAAAATAGTTTAGAATTATTATTTCATTTTTTAAAAATCAATCAAATAACAGCAACAAAAATGAGAGAAGAGAAAAAGCATGCCGGCTTCTGTTTACTTGTTCTAACCTTTTCTATTTAGCATTGAAAATCTAGGGCAAGAAAAAATACAGAAACAAAAAATAAAAATATGCACTTATTTACCATTTCCAAATTTACATTACATACCTATTTTGAAAATTTTGCTCACCTTGCTTTTCCTTGTTATAAAGTCATGCTGTTTACTGATTTGTTTTATAGCTACTTGAGTAAAATGTTTTTAATTGATGGCTTCATAGGAAAAATCCATAAACATTTCCTTTCTCTCCTAGTTTCTAAAAAAATTATATCTGAGGTTAAGGCAGAGTTGTAGTTCATATGCATTATGTTAATATTTACTTGTAGTTAGTGCATTCTGCTAAGGGAGCTTTGTGTCTTTTAGACTCCAACATACACAAAACACATCTACGATATCAGCCAATTTAAAGTCAACTAGGACAGGTGACTATGTGCATAGATAACTAAAGTAAAAGATAAGATATAATTATTTTTCATGATAAAATAGTCGGAATATTATTATTATTTTATTTTTATTTATTTATTTATTTTTTTTTTTTGAGAGACAGAGTCTCCCTACATTGCCCTTGCCCTTGGTAGAGTGCTGTGGCATCACAGCTCACAGCAACCTCAAACTCCTGGGCTTAAGCATCCTCTTGCCTCTGTCTCCCAAGTATTGGGACTACAGGTGCTCGCCACAATTCCTGGGTATTTTTTCTGTCGCAGTTGTCATTGTTGTTTAGCAGGCCTGGTCTGGGTTCCAACATGCCAGCCTTGGTGTATATGGCTGGTGCCTTAACCACTGTGCTACAGTTGCCGATCCTGGAACTATTGTCTTTTAACTAAAAGTTTTGAAAGGGATTGTTAAATTTCATATCAGCAAACAACCTTAAAGGACAGGTATGATTTCAACTTTTTACTTGAAAGGGAAGGAAAATCTAGGTAGTGGAAACAGTAAAAAATGAGGAATGATCAGACCACAATTAATATTCATTCGAATGAGCTGAGGATATAATATAGATAAAGGATATATCTTTATGTATTTTATTACCAAGAGTTTAACTTACATGTTAATGCTGTGATTATGAATCACGTTTTAAAATAATATCAATAAGTTTTTGCAAATAAACATGATATTTGCAAACAAGATAAACATGCACAAAATTACTTATTGTTTTAAATGGCCAGGATCAGTGGCTCATGCCTGTAATCCTGGCACTCTGGGGGGCTGAGGCAGGCTGATTGTTAGAGCTCAGGAGTTTGAGACCAGCCTGAGTAAGAGAGAGACCCCACCTCTACTAAAAATAGAAAAACTGGCCAGCTATAATAGCACGTGCCTGTAGTTACAGCTATGCCTGAGGCTGAGGTAATAGGATTGCTCAAGCCCAAGAGTTTGAGATGTTGTGAGCTATGATTCCCTGGTACTCTACCAGGGTAAGAGAGTAAGATTCTGTCTCAAAAAAATTTAAATTTAAATTAAAAATTAAAGTTTTCAATGGAAAAAATGTGAAATCTATCTGGTAATTTGAGGTAACTTTTCAAAAGTAATCAAAATGAATACAATAATTAATTATGAGAATGTTGGAAAAGGGAACATTATTTTAGGTTTCTACTGTCATAAAATATAGACGAACAGGGAACATTTTAGGCCACAAGAAGGCAGGCTCTCACTGACATAACACTGACTAATGTGACCCTTAGCCTTGTTGTTTTGATAATATGAGAGTAAAGGGAGAAAGTTATTTGGGTGTCCTTGGTTACTCAGCTTTATTTTTGCAACAACTCTTATCTTTTCTTTCTTAGATACGTGTAATTCCATTGCATATCTTACCATTATAAATCCCTTTTTCCCTAATAGGAATCAGACAATGAGTTTTAATTATAGACTATAGTGAGCTTTAACTATTTTTTTTTTTTTTTTAAGGAAAATCAGTAAGCCATACTTTATGAAACATACAGTGGTAAAACCAAGTTCATTAGATTTATTTTCTCAACTATGTAATTGAAAAATTTATAATCTACTATTTAGCACTATATTACTATTATTATTCCAGAGCTAATTGTTTATATCTGTAAGAATAAGCCTGCAATATGACATGTCAGTAAGTAAACCAACACCGAAGCAGGTTTATATTTCCAAGAGTGTCTGTGTCTCCAAAATCAACACACTAGAAGAATGTGAATAAAGTTGCTTCTTGGTTCACACTTCCAGGGTTCATGTCCTAGTTGCCCCTGTCATTATCTATGTGTCCATGAAAAATTATATACTATCTTGGTTACTTAGTTCCTTCACACACCTATGGATGCTCAGAAGATGAAATTATAAAATACACATAAAGAAAATTCTTAAACTAGTTCTCTTGGAACAGAGTTAACTTTTAATAAATTTAAGCTAGTGGATATTGTACAATCAATAATCTTTGTTATCTCCATCATGATGGAGCATAAAAGGAAAAACAAAAGAGATAATGTTTGAATGCAAACTAGATGACATAATGTGATGATAAATAGATCTGCCATTCAATCCTATAATTCCTCTACTAGGTATATACCCAGAAGACCAAAAATCACATTATAACAAAGATATTTGCACCAGAATGTTTATTGCAGCCCAATTCATAATTGCTAAGTCATGGAAAAAGCCCAAATGCCCATCGATCCATGAATGGATTAATAAATTATGGTATATGTACACCATGGAAATTATGCAGCCTTAAAGAAAGATCGAGACTTTACCTCTTTCATGTTTACATGGATGGAGCTGGAACATATTCTTCTTAGTAGTGTATCTCAAGAATGGAAGAAAAAGTATCCAATGTACTCAGCCCTATGATGAAACTAATTTATGGCTTTCATATGAAAGCTATAACCCAGTTATAACCGAAGGGAAGGGTCAGAGGGAGGGGGTAGGGAGGGGAAAGGATGGGCAGAGGAAGGGTAATTGGTGGGATTACACCTGCAGTGCATCTTACAGGGGTACATGTGAAATTTAGTAATTGTAGAATACAATTGTCTTAATACAATAACTAAGAAAATGCCAGGAAGGCTATGTTAACCAGTGTGATGAAAATGTGTCAATGTTTATAAAACCAGTGCATGGTGCCCCATGATCACATTAATGTACACAGCTATGATTTAATATTAATAAAAAATAAAAATAAATAAAAAACTTCTCAACCAAACATAGTAACTTAAAACAAAGTGATGTAGCCCTGTAAAAGAAAAGTTAGAATAAAAATGTAGCTTCCTACCCAAGCCTATTGTTTAGCTGGCCTTAATGTTATCTTAAAGTTAAGCATAAGACATGGTAAACAAAAAACTAAGAAATATACCAAGCTTGTGAATTATTTCTAGGAAAGAACATTGGGTATATAAGGACCTTTAAGTTCTTGTGGAACAATATATTCATGATTTCAATGCACTTCCTTTTTTCCTTTGTCAGAGGAATCAGTATCCTCAATTCCAAGTAATTTGTGTCACTGACTTTCTACAAATCTTCCAAGAATCTACTCACACTTCAAGACCCACTTCAAATCTTACTGCTTTAGCTTGACAGCTGCTGAAAAAGATTTTAAAATCTTGGTTGAATGAAAGAAAGCTGAACCTCTCTCAGATAGACACACTTGCTCATGTTCCTCGAAATTCAAACACCATTCTCCCTGCAGCCCTTTATTCTTGAGTGGTCCCTCAATACATCTGCTGATTTTTTCCACACAGATTTTCTCCCCCCAAAATTCCAAGCAGATGGAAGCAAGAAATATCTCATGTGCCTTTGTATTTCTACACTAACTGTCTTTAAGCAAACAAACAGAAGCTTAATTAAAACAGAAGCTTGTTCTATGAGTCATCTCCCCCATTATCTGCTAAAGAGGCCTCATTTTCCCTCCCCCTTTCCACATTGTCAGCTGAAGGGAGGGTCTGCCATCTCTCCTGACACTTCCTGCTACTACTACACAACAGAGAAGCACAAACTCCATCTTGTTGGCAGTCCGTCCCACACACTTGATCCTATCTTTTCAAACTGCTGCTGCTAACGGGCATGACAAGCTTCAGCAATTAACATGAGATTTGGGGGAAGAGAGAAAAACCCCAACTCACCTGGGACTTTGTTGTTTGGCAAAGAGCAGCCATATTTTCTTTCTCAAGACATCCCTTGTGGGAAAGGGCTGAGTTCCTAGATGGCAGAGCTGGAAGGAAATCGATATAAAGGAACCCAGTCATCTTTATGTATCTCACACCTATTAGATTAGAAAACAATCACTTATAACAAAATATGTGCACTTGACCTGGGCTGTCATGTGGTTAGTTTGAAGGATTTCACAGACATTTAAGTAATGAGGCTTCAAAGATAACCTCAGAGGACAGAATGAATATAAACTTAATTAGGGAAAGTCTAACCATTAACTGGATTCAGGATCTGCAGGAGCTGTTGCTCCGAGAATGAGGTTCCCTGTGACCAAAAGAAAAAAATTACACTTAATATTTGGGCTGGAGAGGAGCTTACAGACCTCTAGCCTCCACTCCTTACTCACAAATGTAAAAACTGTCTAACTTTATAGAAGAAAAAGGAATTCACAGAAACAAAAGACATCAGTGCCCATCCCAATAGTTATGGTCACAAAGACCTTCAGCCATCCCACTGTGAATATTCCAGGCCCACAGTAAGTCTGTGGCCATCTTAGGTCTGTTCCACCATATACAAGCCACTAAATTGAAGTGTGTCATTCCCACACCCTAAACTCCTGGCACAGTAGGCCCAAAGTATTGTAAATGAATTAATGGATGATCCATTTCACTCCCTTTGTCTGATTCCATGGCCATCAGGCAACCTTCTGCTCATGATTTACTTACCCATTTTGATTACCTGCTGATCATATTAACTCTGAGCACCTCTTGGAGCTTATGTCCAGGTAGTAGGGTTTCACACTATCTATAGATCTATATATAGTTCTGTGTTTTCCTAATATCATCTAGTTTATTATTTCTTTAATCCTCCCTCCCCCATCTCCAAAAAAGCAATATTTAAAACTTGTGAATTTGTTTAGGAAAGAAGTATTTCTAGCCCTCAGTCATTATAAACAGTACAGGGTTTCACTTTTTTTTTTTAATCCATGCTTCCCACAATCCTTTCTCATAAAAACACAGGCCCTGGAGTCTAGCTCTGTATGACCACAGTTACTTCCAGGCTTCAGTTTCCTTTTTTTTTTTTTTTCTTTTTTTACCAGAGCTGGGTTTGAACCCACCACCCTTGGCATATGGGACCAGTGCCTATACCTTGAGCCACAGGCGCCACCCTCAGTTTTCTCATTTTAAAAAGGGGAATAATAATAGTACCTACCTTCCTGCATTGTGCATTAATGCAAACATAGGGTCCAAATCAGTATCTGGTACAGAATAAACACTCAGGAAAGGTCATTTAATCATAGGTTATTTTCATACCTTCTGCCTATCAACATTATGGTATTTTCTCTATATACTTTATTTTATGAGGACAAATAAAGCATGATCAGTATGCTTGGTCATATTCCCAATGCCCCATTTCCCCACAAGATGCTTGCCCCCACACCATTCTGGACACTGACAATCAGTGGGGATAAAGTAGAGATAGGAACTCATAAATTTTATGCCCTCCAGATAATCAGAGGAGCTGAGTGCAGGATGTTATGGGAAAACCAAACAGACTGCAGAAGTCCCTTCTTATCTGGGCCATCCCCTTGTATCTCCTTAAGAGAGATCACTTTTTAATTCTGCCACACTGGGCAGCAGGTCCATGAACTCTGCAGGTATAGGCCCCAGTTATACACCTGAGCACAGAGAAGGCTCAAGAGACTAGGGCCCAGCTGGGTGCAGTGGCTCATGCCTGTAATCCCAGCACTTGGGAGGCTGAGGTGGGTGGATTGCCCTGAGCTCTCTAGTTCAAGACAAATCTGAGTCAGAGTGAGACTTCATCTCAAAAAAATAGCCAGGCATTGTGGTGAGCACCTGTAGTGCTTAACTACTAGGGAGGCTGAGGCAAAAGGATGACTTGAGCCCAAGAGTTTGATTGCTGTGATCTATGATGCCACGGCACTCTACTGAGGGCGACAAAATAAGACTGTCTCAAAAAGAGAGAGAGAGAGAGAGAGAGAGAGAGATTGAGATTGAGAGAGAGACTAGGGCTCTCCCATGTTCAATAATGCCAAATCAAACTATCAGCTTCTACCTGCCCATTTTCTTCTCTCCTTCCAAGGAGTCTGACTTGCCCCTGTCTCCTTCAGAGAGGCAGCTGGTATAATGAAAACAGTATGTAGGTAAGACATCTTATTTTCTCAGAGCTTCAAATAAAAAGGGAATTACATTTGTAAAATTACTACCATTATTCACACACTCACCATTTACCAGAGGCTTTCCATAAATCACTTTACAGATGAGGAAACTGTTAACTTGCCCAAAGTCCCAGTGCTGTCCATACATATTTTACAAGGTTTCTGTAAAAACAAACTAAAAAGAGATTATGTGTACACACGGAAGGTCCCCAACTAATGGCAGAACCCTCTCTCACTTTTACTTCCTCCCTCTGTTCTGGAGTTTGTGGGTCCAATCCTCCATAATCACAACTTTGCACCATCATTTGGGTGTAGCAACCTTTCCCAAGTCCTCCATATCTCCTCCTGGGAATTGACAGCTTTCTCCCAGAAACTCTGGCAAGAGATTCTGGAATGAACTTTTTTCATGGCATTTCTTTTCTCATTCTCTGAGAGCCTACACATAATCACATGGCTAACCCCAAAGTCAAGAACTTTGGTACTCAGTCTCCAGGAAATCCTAAACATAGACAAGGCCCTGCAGAGTAAGATACCCAGGAACACAGACAATTATATACAAGGTAAAAATGCTGTTACCAACATGCCTGATGAATACACAAGTGCAAAACACGCCCTGCTGGGAGTGATAGCACCTACATTCTAATTTCTACTACGTGCCAGTTGATGGAGTAACCTAGAATAAGTTAGTTTACCTTCCTGGTTTTCAAGGGGTGTTTTGTGTACAAGTGAGAAGATGGATGCCTATTAGTAATAACTGCTATTACTGATTGAGCCCTCACTTGGTGCCTCATGTCAAAATTCCATTTAATCTCTACAACCACAACTTAAAAGTAGGCACAATAAACCTCATTTTACGGTTAAGGTACACAAAGCATAGAGTTCAGTAACTTGTCTACAGTCACATCAAGAGCAATACAGCTTTCTTGAAATGTAGACAATCTCTGAAATCCATCCCCTCCCGCATTAACATCATCAATCTGTAAAACGGTTTCACCACACAGTAGGCTGCAGGGCACATGGGTGCACACGTGTTGGTCTCTGACCTGGCCCAACCACTGGGAGTCCTGGGAGCTGCATGCTTCACCTTCCAGCCAAGCACTTCAGGCTACGTGCGCTCTCAGCCCGTTTCTAAGCAAAGGACCCTGACGTGTCTCAGATATTAAATATACCCCACCACCACCAGGCACACAGAAAATCTGGAGACATGCTCCTGGGGCAGAAGGGGCGGGTCAGGTGGCCGAGCCCAAACAGACAGCAACCCAAAGCAAGAAACTCATCTAATCCTTAGCAGAAACAACATAATATTGGTAATTCCCAATCCTAACTGAAATATCTGTTCCCTTCCTTCATCTGGTTCCTTTTAGGTTCATCTCCAGAAAATCTGGGGCGTTATTTATAAAGGTCTAAAAAGTGTTGCTAATTTAACACCTCCTTCTTTTAAGTCTACCATAGAAATAAAGCTTAGCTGTAAAAATACCTTTATTGAGCCCTCAAATTTTCTGTGTAGGCCAGTGGCATCATGCTTGTTTGTGGAATTATATCGTTTGTTCAGAAGCCTTCTCTGGTAACCATTTAGAATTTCTATCACTGTGAATGTGTACCTGTTATTAATCAGGGAATTAATTATCCCTGTCCTGATTAAAAGTCACATTATCTTTAAAGGACACAAGATATTGTGGAAGTGGGTGAGGCAGATCATATGTGTTCTCTGTTACTGACCTTGTTTTTCTTTTTTTAATTTTTTATAAAATAATAACTTAGTACATTGATGCATTTATGGGATTCAGGGTATTCCTTTGATATACAATGTGAAATGCTTACATTGAACTAAGTAACAAATACATCACAATTATACTCATTTCTTAATAGTTTTGAAATATGCCATTGAATCATGCACATTAGGTGAGGTGCTCCCTAATACCCTCCCTCCTCTCATATCCTCCCTCCCTGCCCTTCTCTTCTACTTTCTGGACTATACTTATTTTTTGCCATTCATATAAGTGTGTAGGTGATTATAAAATGATTTCATAGTAATGTTCAGTATGTTGGATACTTTTTTTTTTTTTTTCATTCTTGAAATGCTTTACTAAGATGACTATGTTCCAGCTCCATCCAGGTAAACATAAAAGATGTAAAGTCTCCATCTTTTTTAATGGGTGCATAGTATTCCATGGTGTACATATACCACTATTTGTTGTTCCATTCATGGGTTAATGGGCACTTGGACTGTTTCCATGTCTTGGCTATAATGAATTGGGCTAAAATAAACATTTTGGTGCAAATGTCATTGTTGTAAAATAATTTTTGATTATCTGGGTATATACCTAGTAGAGGAATTGCAGGACTGAATGGTAGGACTACTTTTACTTTCTTGAGTGTTCTCCAAACTTCTTTCCAAAAAGGTCATATTAACTTGCATTCCCACCAGCAGTGTAGAAGCATTCCCTTCTCTCCACATCCATGCCAACATCTATAGTTTTGGAATTTTGAGATGTGGACTAATCTTACTGGAGTTAGATAATATCTCAAAGTGG
Organism: Loris lydekkerianus; assembly: GCA_963574355.1. Classification (NCBI taxonomy): domain Eukaryota; kingdom Metazoa; phylum Chordata; class Mammalia; order Primates; family Lorisidae; genus Loris; species Loris lydekkerianus. The sequence goes on along the minus strand of CAUYPK010047330.1, from coordinate 286 downwards.
TTTTGATTGGCATTTCGCTGATGATTAAAGATGATGAGCATTTTTTCATGTGTTTTTAGGACATGTGTCTGTCTTCATTAGAGAAGTTTCTGTTCAAGTCTCTTGCCCACATAGAAATGGGGTTATTTATTCTTTTGTTATAGATGAGTTTGAGTTCTCTGTAGATTCTAGTTATCAGACCTTTGTCAGAAACATAACCTGTAAAAATCTTCTCCCATTCTGAAGGTTGTCTGTTTGCTTTATTTACTGTGCTCTTGGCTGTGCAAAAGCTTTTTAGTTTGATCAG
>CAUYPK010047329.1:0-20607 GCA_963574355.1 Loris lydekkerianus | reverse complement strand
TTTGCAGTATCCCAGAGGTTCTGGTAATTCGTATCTTGATTGTTGTTGACATTGGCAGATTTTGAACATATCAAGACAAATTTACCACTTCTAGCTCCCTGCAAACTTCCGCCCTTCCATCCAGACTGGCACCCCTGCCCTCTTCTTTAGAGAGTTGTGGAGACCTTGAGACCTCTGAGGATGAATGCTGCAATCATGGGGAATGGGTAGGTTCTTTAGGAAATGAATTGTTTCATTTTTTTCGTTTTCTTTCCAAAGTGAATTTTGGATAGTACATTATTGTTAGATCTATAATATGGGCTTTCTTTTCTCATTCATTTGTGGAAAAAACCCAGGAAGGTGCTCTTACCTACCATTTTAAGGATTAAATCTTACCATTTATTATAGTTCATGGTCAACAGCATTCTTTTCAAACTTCCAGATTGTGCTTTTATGCCCAATGGGGAGCAAATGGTTGCAAAGGCTTTTGCAGTCTGAAATGCAGAACTGAGGCAAGCTGCTGCCTTTGAAAGACAAGAAAAGGCTCAGTGCAGTCACTATGTGTGATAGAGACTCCCAGTGCCCTCCTACATCAGCACCACTCAGCTTGCTTTTGGGCAACTAATTGCTCTCTGACCAGACTCAGGCCAGTGAGCTGTGGTAGAAGTGCTGTGTGCACCTTCTGGGAAATCTCCTTAAAAGAGAGATCACACTTGCCCTCCTTTTCTCTTGCCTGCTACCTGGAATGCAATCATGGTGGACAGTCATGATGGATTGTAGTAGCTATGCAGGAACTCGAGGTAGCCTGAGAATGAAAGCCACCTGCTCAAGGCGTCAGAGCATAGTGTGAAGAGCTGGGGTTCCTGGGAACACTATGGTGCTGCCATACCAGACATCACACCCACTCCACACTGCCTCTGTCTGGACTCTCTTTATGGTTAGGGTGCTATCACAGCTTAGCAGCAAAACCTAATCCTGATTAACAGGCTGCCTTGCCATGGCAGCAGAGATCTGTCTCTGACTGGAGGAACAATCACTGTGACTCTAAGTCTTTATTGAAATGGTCGTCTCTGCCTTATCTTCCTATTTGGCAACTGTCCGAGCATATCAGGTGTTCCAGTCAGGCTGTGACGCTGGTAGATCGTGGGTCCTTAGCCTGATGGAAAGTTACAGTTGGCGGAGTTTAGGATCAGCTCTCACGCTGCTCCTGTGAACAATCTCCGAGAAGCTCCAGGCTCTGCCTTTGAGCTGCTGTTCGTCTATATTCTCCATCTCTACCTGGCATGATGGATACACATGGGCTTGGGCTCCTCCCTCTGTTAGAATACTCTAGACAGGAAAAGCTCCAGCCCATTTTTCTTTCAATTATTATGTGGCTCTTGCTGCTATTTGACGTTTCTGCACTGGAGAACAAACATAGACATTAGGAAGAAGTCAGGGCTGCCACAAGTGCAAAAAATAAAAAATAATAAAAGTTTTTTTTTCCTCTGCCCCTGAATGTTTTGCTAGTGACTCCTTTTGGAATGTTATTTTGAACTTACAAAGGTTCTTTTAAAGAACTTTGTATATTTCTTTTAAGCATCCCTTGAGAAAGTCAGATTTAAACTTAGCAAACTCATTGGCTTTTTAAAAGCACTTTCTTAAAATAGTCAATGTAAATCTTGGTGGGAAATCTTTAGGTGCCCCAAATGGACAGAAATAGAAATGTTAATGGAAATGCCATTTGTGAAGACACTGGTGACGGCTCCATTCAGATGGACCCAATTCGAAAAGAAGGGAGTTTGCAAACTATTACTGTGTGTGTTGGACTTTGGGACCCCTCACTCCCCAGGGGAGGAATAAAGAGCCAGTAAACAAAGAGAGCAGGCGAGTCTAATGTTGTCTGGATGGGAGAGACTCTAAATATGCATGTTAGCACATCACCAAAGTCACAGTTATTTTCTAACCCTTTTTTTGAGCAACCTCATCCTTCAAAGATTACAAATATTATTAAATGAATCGCCCTGGTAGGTCTGGGAGGCTTGGCATGACGTCAGCTGTTTTGCTGTAGGTCAGGAAGAAGGTGAGGTCACAGAAGGCCCAAGCTTCACGGAAACCTAGTGGCAGAGGCCTCTGGGCACTTGGCTTTACAGAAAAGGACGCTGAGGTTCAGATGTTTGGAAATGTGCTTGGTCATGTGGTTGGTTTACTGTAAATCAGGCAGCGCCAGGGCAGAGGTGTGGCTTGACGTGGGTTGGGGATTTATCACCAGGGGGCTTTATCTCCCCCAATTCTGTTCTAGGCACCCCTAAACCACACAAAATAATTCAATATGAACAGTTGAGTTTTTTTTTGTGTGTGTTATTTTAAGGATGACTGTCTCTAGAAATGCAGCTTTGAAATGGGTCTCTTACCATCCTCACTCTCTCAGCCATGCTCTGCTCTTCCAATCAGAGGGCTCCCCTTACTGTCAGGCCTCCATCCTTATAAAGTACTCTGTGTTCGTCAGAATTCCCAGCCCGCAGTCTTCACGCGCTAGCGTATTGCTGTGTTTGTTACTGTTTTTATTGAAAGTCTTCAGTCTTTGCCAGCAGCCGGCAGATTTTTAGCACATGAATAAATGGTGTTTGGAATCTAGGACCCCTCCCCCAAGGGATAGGCACTTTTGCTAACAGTGCTCTGTAGTGAGGGTGACCATACCTCCATTCTGCCCTGTTGTGATACTGTAATTATGTTATTGTCCCCTTTCACTTACAGAAGTGTCCCAAGTTTCCCTGGTACATTATACAGTCACCCTACATCCAGGGAACAAAGGGACCTGGCTTTTGGGTCCAGAGGTTGGAGGGGAGCATGAATGTTCTGAGGCCCATTGCTGGGACAGGGGAGCTGGTGTTGGCCTAGATGCTCATGCCCCTCACAAAGGTGTGCTGTTACTAGCGAGGCAGATCGTCAGGTTCAAACCAAACCCCCACGAGGTTTACAGCAGCCCACTCCATGTTTATCAGACTAAACTGAAATCTGCCAGCTGAGGGGCAGAGGAGGTCTGCTCTGCCTTCTACCTGACAACACTTTTTTTTGAGAGTCTCACTATGTCACTCTTGGTAGTGACTTGGTATGTCACTCTTGGTGAGCTGTAGCTCACAGGAACATCAAACTCTTGGGTTTAAGCAATTCTCTTGCCTCAGCCTCCCAAATTGCTGGCTATTTTTTTTGTTGTTGCAGTTGTCATTGTTTAGCTAGCCCTTGCCGGGTTTGTACCCACCAAACTCAGTGCAAGTGGCCGGCGCTGTAACCGCTGTGCTCTGGGCGCCGAGTCTGACAACACTGTAGATATTATGACGGGAGCTCAGAAGATAAAAAGAAAGATGCTGTTGGACTGCAGTACCAATCATTTGCTTCCCGTCTTTCCCCCATCTCCCTCGCGAGGGCAGAGAGGAGCATGACTCTGTTCTCCCTCTGTCACCACTAGCTTTTGTCTGGGTGCAAAGTGCCAGGCGCTCACCTTTAGAGTTAGATGATCATCAAGGGCTTGGGCCAAACCCGTCACCTGGTGGGTCTGCCCCAAATCTTAGGGGAGACACAGCTGTTGGTTAAGAGCATCTTGAATCTTCAAGGGCAGATGTTATTGTACCCCCAGCCCCTTGGATCCTGGGACTTAAAAATCCAGAGTCACTGGATGAATATCAAAGCAGCTTCCTACCCTGCCTGGAATCTCCTTTCTCAGCTCACTCCAGAAGCGCTTTTAGGGGTTCATATCCCAAAGCTCTAAGCTTCTGGTGGGGCTCAGGTCCTGTTCTCTGAGCTCGTCCTCCTGGCTTGTAGCTTGCTCTGAACCTTTCTGCATGATGTTGGTTGCTCCTTCAATAAATATTTTCAGAGTGTGCCTTCAGATTGAGCTTTTGGGGCTTCGAGTGAACAAAATAGGTTGACAAATAAAAATGGTATTTCTTGATGGTGTACACAGGATGTTTTGAAATACGCCTCCATTGCAGAATGGCTAATTAACATAAATTACCTCACATGCCATTGTTTTTTGCAGTGAGTACATGGAAAATCTATTGTTTCAGGAAGTTTCGACCATTCAACATATTATAATTAACTATTGTCAAGATAGCTCTTGAAGTTATTTGTCCTAAGTGAAGTTTTATTTTAACCAACATCTCCCCTCCACCCTCACTCACCTACCCCAGTCCCGGATAACTCCAGTTTCTACATACGAGTTCAACAGTTTTAGATTCTAAATATAAGCAAGATCGTGTGGTTTAGCCAGGTTTGGCCAGGTTGTTGCAAAAGAAAGGATTTCTTTTTTTTTTTTAAAGCTTACAGGTTTTTATTCACCGGACGAGGTGGAGGCAGAGCTGAGCAACCTACCCCAGGATTCATCCTTTTCAAAGCCCAGGAGCAGAAAGCCTGAACAGGGCTAACCAATTAAAAAAATGCAAGTGTTTTTGTTTTACAACCTTGAAAAAATGCATATTATTAAAGGCAATTTTGATGAAAAAAAAAAATTCAGCCATTCACCCTAATCAAGTCTGCATTTGGTTGCTTAAAACCCTCCCAGCGTTCTTATTCATGTCAGCAATGCTGTGCATGCATTTAGGTATTTTGCTTTTTGTTCATGGATAAGACTTGGGTGCAGCAGGGCCTCCCATGTGCACAAAGTTTGGGGAATTTTTTCCCTGACCTTCTCCCCTATACTCCATGCTTTTTCTGCTCCGTGGACCACAGGGCCCACTTGAGTCACCTCCAGCTCCAGTTCCTGTAGACTTTCTGTCCCTGGTTGAGATTATTCTACAGTTTACACACCTCTGTCTAACTTTGCTAAGAAAATGCATAGATAAGGAGGCTTTCATCCATTTGCTCAGATTCTTTGAGTGGGCTCTGGACAGCGCTGTTTGGGCGCCTACTTATGCTATCACTGTCAAAGGTGTCAGCTGTCCAGAAAACTGCCAAGAGAAAATAACAGTGAGATTAGCTAAATGCAGATGGCCACTGTGAACCCTTCTCCAGGGCAGTGGTTTGGTGAGAGCAAAGAGACCACACCGCCAGGTGTTATCCAGCAGCTGTGTCCCTGTCACAGGGCCAGAGGAAGACATTGGCTTGCCCTGAGCCTGGACTTAGAGCCTTTCTGCTCCTTTGCCTTATTCTCCTCACAGAGAGGGAGCTCATGTCCTGTTCTGACAGCAGCACAGAGGGGAAGTGATGCCTGCTTTAAGAACTTTATGTCCCAAATACCAAATAGACATTGTGCCACAACAGCCTGGTTAGAATAAGTAGACAGCCACCTCCCCATCCTGCAAGGTCATGACTCTGAAGTTACACAAGTGTTTGGACATTTATGAACTCACTTCCAGGACCTTGTGCTTTTTATTTCTCTTTTCCTGGAAGGCTCTTTCCCCACATCTCGGCAGGTTCCCTCTCTCCCTCCGTGCACACCTCTGATCACTTGTCATCCTCACACAAGATCTTCCCGACTTCATCAAAAATAGCCTCTCTGGCCCCTGCCTCCCTGGACTGCCCAGTGCTGTGGCCACCTGCCGTGTTGTACCTGCCAACCACAAGACAAGAATGTCACACTCGAGGAGCTGAATTCCTAGTCGTTTTTAACAGTGACTAATTTTAATTTAAAAATTGAAGGAATGTAAAGTAGTGTCCTGTTAAAAACCTTGACTGTTTGACAGGACTACATCTCTCTTTAACTACTGAAAATTTAGAAGCCAAGCTGATTTTTGCTGTAAGTGTAAAATATACTTGGATTTCAAAGATTTTTAGTGGATTCTGAAGATTCAATATGGTAAAAAAAAAAGGAAAACACCTCCTTGCTGTTTATCTTAATTATGATTGAAGTAACCTTTCTTGAATATATTTGGTTATATAAAATATATTATTGAATTAATTTCACCACTCTCTTTTTAATTTTAATGTGAACTACTAGAAATTAAAATTCTCTTTTGGATAGCCTTGCTCTATACCTTTATGTTTTACTACCTGAAGTTATACATTTTAATAAATTCTACATTATACGATATAAGTATCATGTATTATTTATTTATCATCTGTTTCTCTAGAAGGCCTATGAGAGTCTTATATTTTCTTTCTTTTTTTTTTCTTCTGAGACAGAGTCTCATTCTGTGGCTCAGGCTGGCATGCTGTATTGTCAGCCTCACTCACAGTGACCTCAAACTTCTGGGTTCAGTGATCCTCCTGTCTTAGCCTCCCAAGTACCTGGGACTACAGGTGCCCACCTCAATGTCTGGCTAGTTTTTCTATTCTGGAAAAGGCACAAAAATGGAGACAATAAAAAGATCAGTGGTTGCCAGGAGTTGAGATAGGCAGAGTGCAGAGGATTTTAGGACAGAGAACTCTCTGTAATGGTCCACTCTGGTGGGGGATGTTGATAGATGAGGAGGCTACATATAAAAAAAATAAAAGGATGGGGTGCAGGGAGTATAGGGGAAATCCCTCTGAAGCCCAATTTTGCTGTGAATCTAATAGTTCTCTAAAAAACCTAAAACCTTAAGCCAAGAAACATAAAGGTCTCTGTTTTAATGGAAAGTATGTGAAGTGACCATGTCTGTGGTTGTACCAGCCAAGGTGAAGATAGAAGCCCACAGGAGAGGAGGCAAGGGGCGTCTGTCTGGCATTGAATCTCTGCATTTTGGTCCTTCCAGGGACAGGGTCCACCTGCCATTTCCCACCCTTCACTTTTGTGATTTTCTGTGGCTTATGTGAATGAGATCTGGATATCTAAGACCTGCCTGTATGAGTGTTGGTATATGAAAATGCCACCAACTAGTTGCAAGTTTATTGAGACCTTTAAATAATAAATGCAAAGTGACTAGTTCTATGACCGGCATACAAAAGGCTCAGAAGAAATGGTAATGTTGGGTTGTGCCTGTAGCTCAACGGATTAAGGCATTGGCCCCATATGCCAGAGGTGGTGTGTTCAAACCCAGCCCTGGCCAAAAACTGCAAACAAAAAAAAAAAAAAACAAGAAAAAAAAGAAAAGAAAAAAAAAAAACTGGTAATGTTGCAGGAAGACAAAACCCAATGGAGAGAAAGAGCATCCAAACACTGTATTTAAGAGGAAAAAGGCTTTTACTCAACCGGTGAAGAAGAATTCAAAATGGCCACAATCCCTAACTGGCTCTGTCTTTTCCTTTTTATCTTATCTCCAATCAAAAAGTTCCAACCCATGGGTACCTTTCTTGTTGGTCAGTTTGAATCAACTGGAGGTTGTTCTAGCCCCCACAGAACTACAAGATTCCACAGAAGGGGAAATTTCTGGGAAATTAAGTCTACAAATTCCTAACAGCTGAGTCACCGTGGAGAGGACCCCACAGGTGTATCCTTGAGGTCTCCTTGAGAAGACCTCTATTCTCCTAGAACTCACCCTTCCCAGATATCCTCTCTCATTAATAATAATGATAATTTAAAATCTCTCAGAGTTCTCTGACTCTTTCTCAAGCTAAAGAACCTAAAACAACATGTAGCCAAGCCAGCCCAGTACTAAGCATTTCAGTGGACCCTATATTGATTTGGACTTCTAAAAGAGCCTCTTTGGGGGAAAGAAAAGAGAATAAAAAGTGCCAAATAAGGCTGAGTCATTCACCTCCTGGAGGAAGTGGGATTCGTCCAGAACATCAGGCAGATATGTACGTTTGTATATATCTATATATGTTGGGTCTCCACATGGCCCCTTCATAAAATGTATGTCAGAAGTGGGCTTGTTCAATTTTTTATTTTCACTAAGAAGCAGATTAGCTTTTTTGCCCTTGCAAAATCTTTTGCAACCCTCCCCCCCCAAATGAAACAGGTAAGTGCAGAGTCCTTTTCTGGTCCCTTTGGCTCCTTGACATTTGTTCTGGGGAGTCTCTCTGGCGCTGAAGGAACCCTCAAGATGTATCCAGAAAACACTGTTGTAGGAGATGAGGGAGGACAGGATGACATAGAGGCTTTAGTTTAGCAAAATTAACTGTGGAATTATCATGAGAGAGCTTGTTAAGTTGAGGCATTCTGGTGTAAACAAGTAGTGATAAAGTAGGGCATTGGCCTTTGGACTTGACCTGTTATGAACTCTCCAAGTGAGGCAGGGACAGAGAAGGACGGAGCTATCCCAACGGCCTGAAGCAGGTTTATGAAAAGAATAAACAAGCCCCTGAAGGTTGGAAGCGGAGCTTTATTACAGTTAAATGGCAGAACAGTCTTTTATTTAGATGTCTTTGCCCTTTTTCTTTTCACTTTCTAAAAAGAACATGTAAGTTTCTATATTACCTTACCATTTATAGAGCCCACCCTCGGTCACTGTCTTTTGATTTTGGAGATTTGTATATACTGACTTTACATGACACTGGATCATTTATACTTACCATGAAATTTAATTCACTCTATTTCCAAATAATTATGTTTAACTTTACATAACAAATTAAATGATTTTTTAATGCCTGAAGGGGATTCAAAGTTGTATTTCTGCTATGCTATTCTTTCCCTCTTTCTTTTTAAAATAAAGTATTTTTCTTATGGGAAATTTTAAAGACATACAAAAGCTGAGGGGATAGTATAGTGAACACTCATGCATTCCTCGCAGGCCTTTCAACAATTTACAAATGGCCGATCTTTCTTTTGAAGCAAATTTTGGACACGTATTTTATCTGTGATTCCAGTTGATTCTCATTATTCATGGTAGTCATGTTCTCCAAAGTCGCTGAGAACACTGAATCATCATTCCTAGGGGAAGTACAGGATTAGGTTCCTGTCAGCCTCTGGCCACATTTTTGTCAACTAATTAATACATAAATCTACTTTATGTGTGTTTCTGTTTAAACATACCTTATTTACTTGTTAAGATGCACTGGCACTGAATTTACAGCTGACAGAACTAGAGCTAGTGCTTTAATGAAGCTTGTATCTAACACGTGCTTTTTTCCTGTAGGTCCATCACAGCCTCTTGCACTTAGGAAGAAGACCATATAAGACTTTAGCATTGTACTCATGGACATTTTAGGGAGCCAAATCAACAACAAAAAGCCCCCAAATGCACTAAAAAGACCATGAAAAGGATGCTTGTTTGCAGTATTAACTAAGCACCGCTCAACTTTCTTCAGCTTCCCTGAGATCAAGCATGTCAAGTGACTCACACTTTTCACCTCTCTGTGCATGTCTGCTAGTGGCCACAGAAGCCTGGTATTGCTTTTGGGTTTACAAATAAATTTAGCAAGTCAGCAAATTCACAAATTCAGAGTCTGTGAATAATGAGGATCAACTGTATTTCTCAGAAAAACAAGAATTCTCTAAACAGTCTAACCAAAACCTTGTGTCTGGTTATTGCATGTTAAAAAAAAAAAAAAAAAATTAACAGTAATTATTTAAAATCATTACATAGCCATTCTGGGTTTAAATTTCCTTGATTGTCTCAGATTTTTTTTCTTGCACACTCTGTTTATTGGAAGGTTGGGTTTCACCTAACTTCTTGCTTTTGCACTAAATTTAGCAAAAATTCCTTCAAGTTGCTTTCTCACAGATAATACCTTTCCCTATTTGCAAAGCTAATGCAGATTTTCTAAACTTGTTTTTTCAGTGTGTAGGGAGAAGGGAATGGTAGTTCTATGGTCATTGGTAAGGGAAGGGGGATTAAAAACATGTGCTCAGCCAGCCTTGCTAAACTGAAAATATCTAGTCTCAACATATTTACAGCACTCTTCATTTTACAACCACTTAAGTAAGCTTATAAATTTAAAATAGACCAAAGAAGCAACCAACATTTAAAGGACTACTTAGCTCCCTAATTTCTAGATGTAATAGAGAATTCATTAGTTCTTCAACTCTTTTTCTACAAAGATTTATCAAGCACCTATCATGGTCCAGGCTCTATGTTAAATACCAGAGGTATAAAAAGGAATAGGCACAGTTCCTATCCTAATGCATCTCACAGTCTATATGTCACCTGACAAAGAGGGTCCAGCCACCTGTCACTGTCAGCTGATATTCAGAGAATGGGACTGGTCCACTAAACTTTGTCAGAAGGCCGGGATTCTGGAGAACAGTGAGAGTAGTCTCTCCAAGACTGTTCTGTTCTTCCATTTCCAACAACACAGTTTTATATCTAAAAGTTCAAAGCAAACACCATGTTGACCCTTATTTTAAGTAACAATCAGCATAACTCAGTGACCTATTACATTTCCAATTCAAAAGTCAATTTCCTAAATCAGTTCTCCTAAACTACTCAAGATAGGCATCTTTAGGGTGGGAGCTAAATTTACAAAACAATGAGAATGGGAGATAGGAGGTGAAGGTCACTTAGGACCTAAACCACCACACCCACTATGTCAATGTTGGGGTCCTCCCCAACTCACTCCATCTTGTTCTCACTACAAGTGCTCTCTGTTACAGCAGGAGAGTCTTATTCATGACTTAGGCGGAACAGTGGGATCAGGGGGCTGACATGGGAAGCAGGGGTTTCTGGGAACAGAGAAAGGGAATTCCTTTTGCCTGAGGCTCCTGTGTTTGGACAGCTCCATGAAGGAGGTAGACTTGGGGGTGGTGGGAGAAATGAAAGGATGATGGGAGGAAGGTAAAGGATGTGCTTGGTGATTAGTGGGGAATCTGGTGCTTCTAGATCATAAAGACATAAAAGAAAAGAAACGCCAGCGTGAGATTATGCACGTCTTTAATGCGAAGGTTTGGTGCTTTATCTGTCAGGGAGGAGAAATCCAGGGATATTCTTATAGTATTTTGGCGTGATCAGAAGTTCAATGAAATAAAAAACAGCAACCAAATGAATCATCCTATAAAGACCAAGAAAAATCTATAGCAAAGACTGGATTCAAACTAACTCCTAATCTAACCATAATTTAAAAGTGTTTCAGATAAGAGAATAACAGTACACATAAAACATGGGAAATCTCCTTTTTTATTGTTAAGATTTTTAAAAAGAGAGAGAGAGAGCATAAATCATTTTCATTTAAGTTCAACCTTAAGCCCTAACTTCTTAACTGATACTTTTATAGTAAAAGAAGAAATATGTTTTCTGAGTTCGTATTTTAATCATCAAGGGTATGTACAATTATTCAAGTAGCCAGGACACAGGCTTCCTAGTGGTATTATCCTTTTTTCTTCTGACTCAAGATCTAATTTTTTTTTTCCAGGTCAGTGAAAACAGTAGTTATGCCACAGACTTACTATTATGTATTTTCCTCTCTCAATATCTGAAATATGGGGAAAGAACGTAATTTCCAGATCCATCTTTGTCTTCATTAAGATGTCTCATTTAAATTTTTAGGATTGTAATTTTCATTCCAAAAGAAAGAATATTAATGTCTTCAACTTTATATGAGCCACTCTATGCCCCAAAGTACTAGAGCACCCAGACTTTATTATAATTGTTAGGAATTTGGGACATATTGACAATTCTTTTCAGACACCAGGCCTTCTGCCAAAAGAATCAGCCTTAGACCAGTTTAGGATCTTTGGTCTAATCAGTGATGGGGAATAGGCCTAGAATGTTCCTTTTCAGCAAAGACACCTCACCTACCTCACAGCCATGGCTCTATATGTCTGTACCTACACTTTCTCCAGACATACCCTGGGCTTCCTGGACCTCTGTGATAAACCATCATCGGGAAAAGGTATCAGAGGAATCTTTAGTTCACCTCCATCAAAAGGTTCTCTAACCGCGGACATTGTCTAAGGTCTCAGCATCTTATACGCCAGAGTTGGGAGGGAGCTTAGAAACTAATCACTGCAAGTATTCACATTTTACTTTAGCATCAAAATCTTTTGTTCAAACATATCAAAATCTTAAACTCAAATTTAAAAATCTTACAAGGAAGCTTATCATTTAATATAAAACAAATAAAAGTGGAACTCCTCTGGGCTTATAGCGTGTCTCTGCTAAAATCCTCAGGCTCTGCAGAGCATAGTTGAAAACCAATGGCTAATTGAACTTTTCATGAAAGCATAAGTGATGAAAATAATGTTAAGCCATTTGTCCACAGTGACAACATGAAAAGAGGAGTCCGTATCCTAATTCCGTCTGGTTTATTCCAAAACCCCAGGTCCTTCCACAGGGACACATACACAGCCTCATCTCCAATGGCTTCCACCAACATAAAATTATGAATATTAATTCCAATGACCAGTTTGCTTGGTGATTAGCTTCTTTATATTTTTTATTTTTTTTAAGGTATTTTTATGAATTTGGGTCATAAAGTACCAGTTTATGTATTGGGCATTTTGTACCTAAAGCAATGAGGTCTGGTCCAAGAGCATTGTTCCCCATCATGATGGTAAGCTTCTGGCTCTGTTGTTTTTGGTGATTTTTTTTCCCTCAAGCCATATAAGTTAACTGTTTTTAAGGATGTTTTTCCCTGTCTGAAAAGTCATTTTGTTTGAGGTTGGCTTTGGGTAGTGTGATTCTATGGTTTATCTTCCAAACGAGGACAGTTTTGAAAGTAAAAGGGAGTTAAATCCATTACTAACATGGACAACAGTTGTAAGCAGGACTGTTCTGGACAAGACAGGTTGGACTGATGACCCTAAATCTGGGATGAAGTGGATGGAGTTTCAGTCAAGCAATATGCTTTAGCATGGAAACCACAGGAGAAATTATAAGAAGTAAGAACTCCAGGAGTTATTAAAACCCTGGAGGATGAAGAACTGATATGACTGCCAGATTTGTGACCAAAATCATGAGATTTACATCTGGTTGCTTGGAACCTGGAGCCCAGAAAGAAGCAGGAAACCCAGGTGGGCAGAGAGTAGAAAGAAGAGAAGACTCCCAAGGCAGAACTGGTTAGAGGCTAGAAGGGGCTATAGGAGGGGAACTTGGTTTCTGAGTCTTCCTTGGTTGTCTGTGCAGAATAGTATACATGGTGCATTTTATTTTATTTTATTTATTTATTTATTTTTTTTAGTTAACATTTGAAAATTAATCAGTGTGATTTATTTTTTTATTTTATTTTTTTATTAAATCATAGCTGCGTACATTGATATGATCATGGGGCATCATACACTAGCTTCACAGACCATTTGACATGAATAGATTAATAAATTGTGGTATATGTACACCATGGACTATTATGCAGCCTTAAAGAAAGATGGAGACTTTACCTTTTTCATGTTTACATGGATGGAGCTGGAACATATTCTTCTTAGTAAAGTATCTCAAGAATGGAAGAAAATGAAACTAATTTAGGGCTTTCACATGAAAGGTACATGGGGCATTTTAGCAGGAAGAGTCTCAAATTCCCTAGACAGTGGTGAGGGGCAGCCCTTATGCTAATCCTAGGAGATAAGATTGGCTGACAAGGACGAGCTTGGGAATGTTTGGATGTAAGAGGATGTTGGCACAGCCTCAGCGTATGACATGGGGGTTAGACAGGACAGCAGCCCACGTTCCTGGCTCTGGCTGCATCTGGTGGTAGGTACTCTGAGCACTGCCTGTGTCTGCCTGCAGCTGCACTAGCTCCCCAGAACAAGGCTCAGACAGGGCTTGTCATCCAGAGGCTATGCTGCCCTTTAAATAAAACTCTATTTTGTGGAAAGGCTGCAGCATTTCATATTTCTTGGTATGCCCCATTTACACAGTCTTTTCTCTTTTTCAGGAAAGAAAAGCATGCGACCTTTAAAAAGTAAACATTAAGAACCAAAACAGTAACTTGGGATGGTGCTTGAGTTGTATTCAAATTCACCCAGAAGTGTCTGTATTGTCTGTTATGAATCTTCAGGCTGATACCCACTCAGCACTTTACGCCCTTCACGGGGCACCTGCAGGTGCATGGGTGAATTTATTGTGGCCGCCATTCCTGGTTTGCCTGGAAATGCCCTGCTTTTAGCCCCGACAGTCCCACCTCTCAGGAAACTCCTCAGAATACCCAGTCAAGCCACTTGTAATACTCCAGCAAGGCTGGTTTACTTTCTTACCATTTCCAAGATCAGACTTTACAGATGCTCTAAGTGTAACTCAGACATGTTAAGTCATTTTTACAATACCGTGTTAACACAAAGAGTCAGGATTTGAACCCTCCTCTGTCTGATGTCAAAGCCAGCTCCTCAACCACTCAACTCTCCCCTCTCAGTTCTCACTGGTGTGAAACCATGGATGTTAATACTGATGATTAATACTGACTTACTGCCCTGGAGAGGCCACTCCCTTCTCATTGATGAGAACTTTAAGAGTCTCTGCAGGAACACCAGAGCTGAAAGAGGCCACAGGGCGTCCGGTCTATCTTACTCTTTTCACATCTGAGTCTCAGAGGGACAGAGGGTTTTCCTCAAAGTCACACAGCAAGTGACTAACAGAACTGACACTTTCTTCCAAGTCTTCAGAGTCTCAACACAGTGCTCCCTTTTCTGTGAAGTGATGTAATACAATTTCCAAGCTTTTCAACAAAGCGTATTTAAAATTAGAAGCGTAGCACAGACAGTTTGCCAGTAACTGTGGGGTTGTGGGTAAATCCAGTATTTCACAAGATGGCGTTTTATGACTATAACAGATGACAGGAATTGCACAAGCACATCTCTGACCCTGCTTGCTTTACGCTGGTTATCTGTAAGGCTCACCCAGCAAGTGTACGAAGCCTCTAATTAGCCCATGCCCTCCTCCCAAGCCCATCGTTGCTTCTATAGCTGATAGTTTTCTCCTGAAGTCCAAAATGAGAAAAAGCAATGAGGTTTACCTCCGTCTTCGGGATGTTACAGGAGCAGTTAGCTTGCTAACGTGTGATAGATCAACAGCATCAGCATTGTCTGGGAATATGAACCCTCAGGCCCCACCCCAGGCCTTCTGAGTGAGTACCTGTCCTTCATGATACCTCCTGGGAGATCTGTATATGCGCATCACGGTTGAGAAGCCCTGTTTGAAGAGTTGAAGAAGAGTTTGTCTGTTACCACAGGGCTTTTGACAGCTATCTCTGACCTTCCCAGATTTGTAAGAACTATACATAGTGTATCAGAACACCCACTCAATTTCACTTGGCTGTTTTTAGGCAGCTCATCCGTGGTAAACTATAAGGAGAAAACAAAGGCAGGTGAACACCAGGCAGTCACACATCCATCTATTAGAGGGTGTTTCTGGAATTTCAACTTGTGGATTTCTCTTCTGCATGTAAACTAGATGGAATTTTATTACGTCTCTCATATCTCCATGACCAGTGACTTCCTAACTGGCTTCTCCTTTGGGCTGAAATGGTATTGAACATGGACAAAACAATAAAAGGTCTTCAGACAACCCCTTGGAATGCTTTGGAATCGTATATGACCTTGATTTGGGAGGAATCACTTCAAACCTTTTCTCTTATCTGAGTCTAGTTTCTCCTTGGGTGTAACAAACCCTTCGCAAGAACATGATGGGATAACTGGTTACGGATGCCCTCATTGCTTCCAGGACTAGATTTTTACAACTCTGTTAAGGATTATTGATTTGTTGATCATAGCCGCTTCCTTTTTTGTCTGCCAAAAGAGTAAAGCTTTCTGCTTTCCTATAATCTCCTACATATGAATTTTTTTGCTCTTAATGGAGTTACTAAGCTGACCAAACTGCCATCTTAAGTCAAATATCAACATAAATAGCTATTTCATGTTATAAGTTTTTTTTTTTTTAAAGAAAGACTGTGTTATCCCAGGTTCCCAGAAGGATTTGAACATGTATTTACTTATTTCATGTTGCCCAAATGTCTCCAGGTCTCACTAGCTAGGGGCTTGGGAATAGGGTCGTATGCATGTCTGGGCC
Source organism: Loris lydekkerianus (assembly GCA_963574355.1). NCBI lineage: Eukaryota > Metazoa > Chordata > Mammalia > Primates > Lorisidae > Loris > Loris lydekkerianus. The sequence goes on along the minus strand of CAUYPK010047329.1, from coordinate 4,921 downwards.
CAAATTATAATACTATGAGCCCCAGAAAGAACAAAGCCTTCTTCTCTATTGTCCATTTGTCACTTTCAGGTGACCTCAAAGGGTTGTTCCCAGGGATGAATGAAGCAGGCATCCAGCTTGTGGTTCCCTTGAAGCTTCTTCCGTACCAGCTTGTCCTTGTGCAAAGCATAATTCTTAAACCCATCTTGCCCAATTACTAGACAAAAGTACTCAGGCATGTAAGTGAATAAAAAAGAATATTAGGGGAATAGGTGGTAACTCCAGCTCAGATAATGACAAGCACCATATTATTCTGAGTTGCAAGGTGCCACTTTTAGCTACGTTACAGTCAACTCTTCATCCATCACATGAGACAACAGAGAGGAGGACCAGTGGCTTTGTTTTTACTTATTCCAAATTAATATGTATAGTTTTTTTTGTTGTTGTTTTTGAGACTGAATATTGCTTTGTCACCTTGAGTAGTAGAATGTAGTGACGTCAGCACAGCTCACAGCAACCTTGAATTTCTGGGCTCAAGTGATCCTCTGTCCTCAACCTCCTGAATAGCTGGGACTGCAGGCACCCAACATGATACCAGGCTAATTTTTATATTTTTAGTAGAAATGGGGTCTTCCTTGTACTCAGAGTGGTCTTGAATTCCTAAGCTCAAGCAATCCTCCCACCTTGGCCTTCAGAGTGCTAGGATTACAGGCGTGAGCCACTCTGCCCAGCCAGATTTGTGTGTATTCTTTTTTATTATTATTAGATCATAACTATGTGCATTACTGCATTTATGGGGTAGAATGTGCTGACTCTATATATAATCTAGAATGTTCACATCAAACTGGTCAACATATCATTCACCCCACTTATCAATTGTTGTATTTAGACATGTATACTCTACTGTTAATATATTTGACATGTACACTTGCAATATACACAGCAGGTGAGGTCCCACCGAATTGCTCTACAACAAAGACATTTGCACAAGAATGTTTATTGCAGCCCAATTCATAATTGCCAAGTCATGGAAGCAGCCCAAGTGCCCATCAACCCATGAATGGGTTTGTATGTATTCTTGAAGCAAGTTCAGCTATGCATTCAGCTATGCATACAAAAACAAGCAAACAAATGAAAACGTCTCTTTGGATCCAAATAGGTGTTTCATAAGCCACACCCAAAATTTTGCTCGAAAATTCTTACAGATTTTGTTTTCTCCAACGCATACTTGCAGATATTCCAGAGTCTCCCAAGTTTACAAATTTTGTTTTCTAGCCTTCTATTAGGGATGATTCTTAGAAGAATTGTTAGTGTCAGAAAGGAAAACGATAAAAGACCAAAAGCTTATCAATCCACGGCCATGTAGAGCTCAGGTCAATGTGATGTCACCCCACCACTGCTCAGGTCATGATTCATGTTTACACTGGTGACCTAACTCATGAAGTAAAGAATGGGTGAATTTTGTTCAACTATCCCCTATTTCAGGAGTCAGAGAAGTGTGTTAGAAACTGTCCCTTACAAATATTTTTCTTTGATACTCAGAGAACTGAAAAAAGGAAGAAAACATAATCCCAAAGATCTCTGCCTGGCGAAAAAATATACCAGAGGTGTAGAGCAGAGAATTTATGAACTGAACATGTGGAGGCTCCCAATTTCTTGTCTCTAAAAAATTTAAACTTTTTTACCAAGATAGGTATGTGAATCTGTTGGGAGAAGAAGGTCTTCCGATCACCCTTGGGACACTGGAAAGACCTGATCTTGCTCTTCCACACTGGGGATCAGACAGCAGCTGCAGCATCCGGATGATTCTGAGAATCGTGAGCAGTATGGCTGATTGTGTTTTCTGGTTGTTTTTGTGGGATTTTTCTGGATTGTTTTTGATCAACAGATGCTTAGTACAGTATCTGACAAACGCGATACCTCTATTTGCTGGGTAAATAAGGTGATCACGCCATGCACACACTATTTCTCCTTTAAGAGTCCCCAGACCTTAAGGATGCGAGGGGCTGCCGAGCCTGGAACTAGCAGGTGGGCAGAAGAGGGCAAGGCAATGCATGGTGCCATTTTTCTTATTTTCACCAGCTAATTCCCATAATGAGCCTCTGCCTTAGTTTATATGCCCAACTCTTCAGTTTTCTTATTTGACACAGTATTTCTTCTGTTTTTATAAATCCTCATAGTTTAAAATGTAAAGTTGTTTAAATTCTGATGCATATAAACGTCTCTATTGTCCTCTGTTCAATGTCCTTGTCTCCCCACTTGGAGAGCTCCCACCGGCTCTTCAAACTTGAAGCCAAAATAAACCCGATCATCCTTTTGGTTGATGAAGCCCCTCTAGTGCTTCCTCTTTTATCCCTTCCTCTCCCTTACTAGTTGGACTCAACCAGTCTTCAAACACAATTGAGTTTGTTTTCCAAGCCTCTCGGAAATCTATTCGTTTCTTCCTGCCTTCCTTACCCATCTGCTGTCGTCCATGGTATCTCACGCAGGTTTCCAACTGCAGAGTATGCCTCGTATGATCTGAGGGCACACGGTTCATAGTCTTGCCTCATTTTATTGTGCGTTGCTTTATTGTGCTTCACAGACACTGCGTTTTTGTAAATTGAAGGGTTGTGGCAACCCTGCCTCAGACAAGTCTATGGGCTCCATTTTTCCAACAGTGTGGGCTCACTTCATGTCCATGTATCACCTTTTGGTAATTCTCACACTATTTCAAATTTCTTTGTTATTATTATATCTGTTATAGTGCTCTGTGATCAGTGATCTTTTGTGTTGCTATAATATAACTGGTTTGGGGCCTCCACAAACCACACCCATATAAGATGGTAAACGTGTATCTTGACTCTTCCACCAACTAGTCATTCACCTCTCTCTCTCTCTCTTTCTCTCTCTCTAAACTTGGGCCCCCTTGTTTCCTGAAACACCATAATATTGAAATCAGGCCTATTAAGAACTCTACAATGGCCTCTAGGTGTTCATGGAAAAGGAAGAGTCCCACGTCTCTCACTTTATTTAAATCAATATCTGGAAACAATCAAACTTAGTATGTTAAAAGCCTCTGGCATTAGTTAGCCAAGCAGTGAATGCAAAGGGGGAAGTTCTTGAAGGAAATGAAAAATGCTACTCTAGTGAACCCATGAATGATAAGAGAACTGAACAGCTTTATTGCTGATATGGAGAAAGTTTTAGTGGTCTGGAAGGGAGATCAAACCAGACCTAACGTTCTCTCAAGCTAAAGTCTAATCCAGAGTAAGGCCCTAACTCTCTTCAATTCTATGAAGGTGAGAGAGGTGAGGAAGCCGCAGAAGAAAAGCTGGAAATGAGAGGAAGATGGTTCCCGAAGTTTAAGAAGCCACTTTTCATAACATAAAAGTTCAAAGTGATGTAGCAAACCCTCCAAGAGAAGCTGCAGCAAGTTATCAAGAAAACCTGGTGACGATAATGAATGAGGGTGGACACACTAAACAGCGGATTTTTCTTGCAAATGAAAGAGCTTTCTATTGGAAGGAGATGCCATCTAGGAATTTCACAGCTAGCCAGAAGTCAGTGCCTGGCTTCAGACTTTAACCAACAGGCTGAATTTTTTGTTAGGGGCTAATGCAGCTGAAAACTTTAAGTTGAAGCCAGTGCTCACTTACCATTTCAAATATCCTAAGCCCCTTAAGAATTTTGCCAAGTCTGTGCTATATAAACAGGACAACAAGGCCTATTTACAGCACTGTTTAGTAAAAGTTTTAAGCTTTCTATTAAAACATACTGCTTAGAAAAACAGATTCCTATCAAAATATCACTACTCACTGACAATGCACCTGCTGACCCCAGAGCTCTGATGGATGAATGTTCCTTTTATACCTCCTAACACAACATCCATTCTGCAACCCAGACGTGTAATTTTGACCTTCAAGTCTTGTTATTTAAGGAATACATTTCATAAAGCTGTAGCTTCCATAGATAGTGATTCTTCTGAGGGATTTGGGCAAAGTAAACGGAAAACCTTCTGGAAAGGACTCACTATTCTAGACACCATTCAGAATATACATGATTTGTGGGAGGAAATAAAAATATGAACATTAACAGGAGTTTAGGAGAAGTTGATTCCAAACCTCATGGATAACTTTGAGGTGTTCAAAGATTCCATGGAGGAAGTACCATATATACTTGAGTATAAGCCGAGTTTTTGTGCCGAAAATTTGTGCTGAAAAACTCAAACTCGGGTTATACTCGGGTCATATAGGTTATTTGATTCGGTGTGCTTAGCTTAACAGGTAATCAAGCTAAATCACAAAGGTTAATATCCTTCAAAACTGGATTCCTCATCATCATCATCTATACGTGCAAACAGAGCTTCAGCTGTATCTGATGTGAGGGTATCAGCATAGACATTGTCATCATCACTGAGTTCGGAGATATCATCACTGCTGTCGGTCTCATACAAAGTGCAGTCTTCACTGCCATCCATCGCATTACTAATGCTGCATTTCTTGAAGGGCATTGCACCATTTCCTCTGGAATCTCTTCCCATGCATCACGAACCCACTTTGCTATCAGTTCTATGTCAGGCTTCTTTAGATTTCCGACTTTTGTCCATTGGGCTTGACCAGATGACATCCATTCATGCCACATCTTTCGCACACAGTCTTTAAAGGGTTTATTTAGACACACATCTAGGGGCTGTAATACAGATGTAAGCCCACCAGGAATAATGGCCAAAGTAACCTGAGATGACTTTGCCAGTTTTTTTATGTCATCAGATGTGTGAGCTCTGAACATATCCCAAAACAGCAATTGATGGTTTTTCCTTCAAGGCTGCTCCTGGTCGTGCATTCCAAATTTCTTCCAGCCATTTTTTTGTTCCATCCTCATCCATCCAGCCTTTTTCATGTATGCGCACTGTAATTCCTGGTGGGAATTTGACCTTTTTAGGCAAAGTCTTCCTTTTAAA